>JAUCMU010000902.1:0-10301 GCA_032275025.1 Enteromius treurensis | reverse complement strand
GAAGGCATTGATGCTATGGACTGGCCGCCCGTTCCCCAGACCTGAATCCAACTGAGCACATCTGGGACATCATGTCTCACTCCATCCACCACAGACTGTCCAGGAGTTGGCGGATGCTTTAGGTCTGGGAGGAGATCCCTCAGGAGACCATCCTCATCAGGAGCATACCCAGGTGTTGTAGGAAGGTCATACAGACTCGTGGAGGACACACACACTACTGCCCCTCATTCTGACTTGTTTTAAGGACATTACATCAAAGTTGGATCAGCCTGTAGTGTGTTTCTCCACTTCAATTTTGAGTGTGACTCCAAATCCAGACCTCCATGGGTTAATACATTTGATTTCTATTGATCATTTTTGTGTGATTTTGTTGTCAGCACATTCAGCTATGTAAAGAACAAGTATTTAATAACAATATTTAATTCAGATCTAGGATATGTTATTTTAGTGTTCCCTTTATTTTTTTGAGCAGTGTATATATATTAAGCCTGTCACAGTAACAACTTTTTGTTGTGCAATATATTGCCCCATAAATAATTGTTATAATTGATAATACGGTCATTTTAAAATCATTTTATGCCATGAATGTATAATCATTTTATAAGAGCATAATAATGCAAGAAGGCCTACAGAAATATTTAGATCAGGGAAATTAAGTACCAAAATATGAGATGCATTACAAAACTTGAATAAATAGTAAATACACATTTTCTTACAAAAAAGTATTTCAGATTTAAATTATATTAACTTTATAATAATTGGCCATTTTATTTCATATATTTATCATTTTTATTATTTTATTTTATTAAAAAGTAAATACACATTTTCTTTCTAGCAGTCTGCTATTTATCAGTCATATCTACAGCACAACCCTACTCTAAATAATTACTTACACTGTAACACTGAAAAAACACAAACTTCACTATTAATTCTAAACATGCCAAAAAAAGGGCATCTACATGACTGTACCTTGATGAGGTAGCGTGTAATGTCTCGTCCGGCGATATCCAGACGACGCGTGAGATGAGGAAGAGAAAAACCTTCGTACACTGGACAGATATGAGTGACACCGTCACCAGAGTCCACCACAACACCCGTCAGCAGACCTGCACAAAAAAACATGAGCGCAGAATTTTATTATATTAACTATAATATTTTGTCATTTTAATTTCATATATTTACAATTTTTATATATATTTTTTACTATTTTTATTTAGTGATATGATTATTTTTCCATCATTTCAGCTTTGATTACCTTGAGCGTACAGAGTGAGCACGGCCTGGATGGCGATATAAACGCCTGAGAATTGATAGGTCTCAAACATCACCTACAGACGAGACAAGAGGGTCAAAATAAAATCCCAAGCGCAAACCTCACTGAGGCTCCTCACACATGTTACAGAACAAACAGGCCCTCAAACCTCGATGATCTTCTCTCGGTTCTTGGTGGGGTTCATGGGCGGCTCCGTGAGCAGGATCTTGCAGTTTCGGGAGTCTATGTTTAGCTTCTCAGGGCCGAACGTGTAGTCCCACAGGTGCTTCATATCATCCCAGTTCCTGACGATACCGTTCTCCATCGGGTAGTTCACCTCCAGCATGGAGCGCAGCTCGCTCGCCTCATCGCCCACCATCAGGTCCTAAAGGAGGGATCAAAGGTCAGAGCAAATGTTAACTTTCATTTTGAGCTGAACAGAAGCTGTCCAGGTTGAAGGAGAATATAAATGGGTTGTATGGAGCTGGAGACAACTGGGAAAAAAAGCTTTAATGAATCAGATTTTCAAAATAAAAGTCTTTTAGTGCTTTTTATGATATGTGATATCTGATATAAAGTTGTTGAATGAAAACACAACCAGGGTTCACATCAGTGTTAAATACATGTAAACTAAAATTGTGAACTGAAGTCAAAGGAAAATAAAAACATAAATGTCCATACTTAAATTACTTGAGCTGAAAATAAAATTAAAGAAATTACAAAAGCAAACTTCATCTAAAATTAAATAAATGCTGAAAGAATGAAAACAAAATCTAAAAAAAAAAAATAAAAAAAAATAAATAAATAAAAAAAAAAATATATATATATATATATAAAATAATACCAAAACAACACTGGCTCCTGTAGTTTTTATTCATAATTAAATATTATTACAGAAATTTTCTTTTCAGGTGTTAAAAACACACTTTTAATCTGAAATTCCATGGCTTTCTATGACCATAAACCCTGCATATCCTGTTTAGACACGACACACTCATGCCATTCTGTACAGACCAGTGCACTCTGGGTAATATCAAACACTGACACATACAAGCAAGAGCACTTCTTCAGAGTTAATAACAGAACAAGATTCAGGATTAGTCTTGACATTATTAATACAATAATCATGTCAAACTGCAACCAACTCTGCATCTCCTGAGAGGGTTTGGAGAGAATAGCTACAGGTGAAACTCTCACACACACACACACTTACCATCCTCCCATAATCCTACAGCACCTCAATAGAGTAACAGAGGAGAGAAAGACACATACGGAGAGAACAGGCGATGAGCAATGAGAACAAAACTGATACGTGATCCGCCATTTACTGCACTGATTCTTGAAGTAAAGGAACAGATCTTTTCTGCATATAAAAGTCCCTCATACAAATACAAATACTTAATGTCAAAAATCTAAAAGGAAATTTTAGGAAAAAATTATTTAGTAACCGTCCATTTTTATAAAAACATGTTACATTAGCTGAAATACTTTTTTCTACAAATAGGTTTCTAATTAACGTAGTATTAAAAAATATATGTTTATGATTAAAAAGTCCAAGATCAACCCTACACTCAGGTGACATTGCTAAAAAAAAGAATATCTCTTTATATTCTTTCAATCTTTTGACAATAATAATTCTATACATCTCAATTTCAGTTTTTCTTCTGAAATGACATCACAGATGAATATTTCGATCAGAGGAACCTGTGAACCCTCTCATGGCAGCTCCACCCCTAGCGAAAATGACTCTAAAGGAAGTTAATTCAAACAGGAAGCTACTCAAAGTGCTGTTTACGTTCTGTTACCAAATATGACCGTCCATGGTGTTTCTCGAAAACCCTTAGAATTACCTCTGATACAAAAACTACTGAGTGACCTACATAGGTAGCATTTTAAAGCATCATTATAAATGGAGAAAATTAACTGTTTAGTCGCTTGTGAGGGCTGCATTTCAACACACAAGCCGCTATAGGGGATGTACAACAAGGCAGCCCACAGGGTTATTGGGACGGGGCCCAAGTCATGGTGTCATTGTAGGGAAAGATTTAGGGTGCAGTTTAGTGACTTTACCTTGATCTCGATGTTTCCCACTTTGGCGGTGGAGCGGATGATCGGCCTCCCCACCAGAGCCGGGAAAATGTGCTCGGGGAAATTAGATCCGGCATATCCACACTTCACAAACTGAATAACAGACAGAGAGAGGTTAATGTTAAGAGAAGGTAAAGGACGCTTTGGCAACTAACAGAAATACATATGTTGAATGACTAAAACTGAAATACAAATAAATCAAATACAACAGGAAGGGACCAAGATTAGTGTGCACTTTCATGCATGAAAATAAATATCTCAATATATCGTTCAGTTTAAAATAAACACATTTTCAGAGATACTAGGGTAATTCATTAATAATAGTAAGTAGGTAATTTTGTGCACACTTCATACGGAATGTAAACACGTGTTATGACAATGCTTTGCATTTTTGATCAGTTCCCATAGTGTTCTGGACATTTATAAAGGCGACATGTTTTTCTGAACATGTAGTATGCTTATACCAAGGTATTGTGGGATATGTACCACAACATACATTTAGGTTCCTTGCCTTACCAATTCATTAGCATTTATCACCAGAGAGAGAGAGAGAATGATGAAGGAATGTGTTTCTATGGTTTTAGTCTTGCATGTCACTTCCTCTCTCAGCCAGATGTGAGACTACAAAGTCGGAAGTGACTCTGAGATCATCTAAACCTTTCATTTTACTGGCAGAAAAACACATGCATCATTGATATAAATGCACGTAAACATCTCATTTCGTCAATAATGCATGCTCACTCTGCGACATTGTTAAAATGTCAATGAAAATATGTGTAGATGTCTATCGTGTCATTACAGACACAAATCTCCCGCAAAACGCCCCCATGCAAACCCGTTTAAAATCTCTCCCGATCTATGATTTCCGTGCAACCGACCAGAGTGTCTTCAACATCGCGGGTCGTGTGTAAATCACAGATTATCAGTGTAAAATATTAGGTGCTATCAGATCACTTCCTGTTCCGCTCTATCTCTTTTCCTGCAAGCCGTCATTAAATCACACACACCCGCCAAATGAAGCGTCACACAGACCGGTGCGAGCCGTACCAGCTCCGCGGACATACTCACCCCGGTCCCGTTGTCACACACTACCACTTTCTTTCCTTGACTGTCCATGTTTCTACAGACTCGGTGAATCCGCCCTGATCTCAGCTCCTGCTGTCTTCGGCCAGGCGGAAGTCAGCGCCCTGCCCTTCACACCTCTTCAAAATAAAAGTCCGCCACGACGCTTCAAAACTAAAGGTACAAAACAAACACTTTTTACACCATTTGCGACATAACCATTGATTTATGGTTAGGATAGGACAATATTTAGCAGAGTTACAACTAATAGAAAATCTAGAATCTGAGGGAGACATAAATTTAAATTTAGAGAAAATCGAATTTAAATTTGTTCAAATCAAGCAATGCAAAAATTTAGTTTTAATAGATTTACGGTATGAAATGTACTTTATGTTTTTTTGGTATAAAAGAACAACAGATTATTTTGAGCCCTACAATTTATTGTTGGCTATTGCTACGAACATACCTGTGCTTCTCAAGACTGGTCCAGGGTCACATTTATACCTACCTTCAATGGATAGTGGTTGTCAACTGGTATTATTTCAGCAGGATGCAGAATTTTATACAAAATTCAAAAATATGTTCTGAAAAATCAAGGTCAAAATATGATACAGGCTGTTGAGCATTGTGATAACATACTACTTGCAAAATACTTCTTTAGAGCTCGAAAGTATTCGGTGTAGATTACAGTTGAGGTAAAAAAAATAAGTAAATAAATTACATATATGTATTCCTGGCCCACAAAACCTAAGGGTCATAAGGGGGAAGTTTTAAATAAAATAAATAAGCTTTCCATCTGGAATCTGAGGGTGCCAAAAAACTAAAATTTAAAAAATTTAAATATTGCGAAAAATCACATTTGAAGTTGTCCAAATTAAGTAATCTGTGTAGCATATTACTAATCAAAAATTGTGTTTTTATATATTTACGGTAGGAAATTTACAAAATATCTTTATAGAACATGACCTTTACTTAATAACCTAATGATTTTTGGCATAAAAGGATTATGATACATTCTGACTGATACTGTGGCTATTGCTACGAATATACCTGGCAACTTAAGACTGGTTTTGTGGTCCTGGGTCATACGTTTCATTAATTTCATCATATTGGTTCTGTTTTTGACACATCTCAAAAGCAAACAGGACAGTAGCATCCCTGCTCAATATGCACTCAAATACGTCAGGTCAAAAAAAACTGTTGTTTTAAAAATTCTTTGTTATTTTAATGCCATATTCAGAGAGGACAACTGGGTGCATTTTAACCAATTTACTGGTCTCTTACATTTAATTGAGCATTTCCATCTCCCAATTGCAGAAAAAAAAAAAAAAAAAAAATTCTACAATAAGCAAAAGTCCACATGATCTCTTGTCTACTGGTCCCATGTCCAGGATAGAGTTCAAAACGTACAAGACAAATGATACACAATGAAAAACCTACAGTTATTGGAAAAAACAAACAAAACGATTGTTCAAACAGTGCCAGCAGTTCAGCTTCATCTGGTGCATCTTCAGAACCATGATCAAAAATACAAATTGCAAAAATAAAATTATTTAGCTTAAATAAGATTGAACAGTAACAGCTCATTTTGTTGACCTGAACAAGCAAAAGCAAATCACACATCAAAAATTCAGACAGCCTCCAGCATCAGACTCAATGCCGCACAACTTCTGGAGCTCGAGGAGGTACTACGGCTTTGATTCCCCGTAAAAATATACAATTAGATAAGAGAAAGTTGTAAACTGGTGACAAATGAAGCACAATGATTTAAAACAAACACGCACCCAGATCAAGCACGCAAGTGGAGAGATCTACAGTTAACACAACTTAGAAAACCAGCCATATCAAACAGCAACGAGAAGGTTTACTCATTGTCATCATTTGTTTTTGAGCACCTTTGTACCTTCTTCTTAAAGACAGCGACATAACAGCAGGATCAAGTTTTCAGTGTATGAGACAAAATGTTAGTGTGTATGTGTTTATATCAACCTTTAAGGAATACTTCAGCCAAAAATTACAATTTGATTAGCACTGACTCACCCTCAGGTCATTTAAGATGTAGATGAGTTTGTTTCTTCATCTGAATGGATTTGGAGAAATTGATCATAAATTACTCAGCAGTAGATCCTTGGCAGTGAACGGGTGCTGCCAGAATCCAAACAGCTGATAAAAACATCACAAGTAATCCACACCACTCCAGTCCATCAGTTAACATCCTGTGAAGTAAAAAGTTGCATAACGAGGCAATTTTTTAATTGGAGGAAGCAAAAAAATTATGGATTATGGGCTAATATTTTGACCAGAAGTAACAGTTTAATAAAGGATTTGTTGATTTTTTGCATCACGAGATGTTAATTGATGAACTGAAGTTTAACTGTGGATTATTGTGGTGTTTAAATCAGCTGTTTGGATTCTGGCGGCACGCATTCACTGCAGAGGTGAGCAAGTGATGCTAAATTTCTCCAAAATCTTTTCAATTGAAGAAACAAGCTCCACTACATCTTGGACGGCCTGAGGATGAGTACATTTTCAGCAAATGTTACTTTTCCTTTAAAAGTGGCAGGGTCAGCAGAAAAAAAAATGCAGTGACTGAAAATGCTTCTCATCCGTTCATGAAGAAACATTGTGATGGAGAAGCTTACCAAAGATTGATTTTCTCCCCCAAACGATATTATGCATTAAGAAAGCTTATTTGTCGAATGATTAAATTTTTATTTTGACAATTAAGCATATTTCCTCCCGAAATTCTCATTAGTGTAATGCAACATTAGCAAAAAACAGCAGTGCAAAAACACATTACAATTCAAATGTTATAGCTTGTTTACATTACAGTACGCAGAACAAAGGGGTTTTGCATTATGATGTATGATCATTTGGAGGAAAATATGCTTAACCGTCATGAAAATTAGATCACAACATAGTTCTAAAAATTTGCAATGTTTTCTTTACGCAAAACATAATTTCTTAGTTTCCCTTTGATTTGGGGGTTTTCGTGAGAATAGCTCAGTGCCAGGTTTGCTTTATATTCTGGAGAACAGCAGATTTGGGAAGTTGGGTGCAGCATCACTGGTACGGGGTTCTGTAGTACATGTGAGACGCTCCTCACAGGAGCACAAACTCATCTGTGCTTCCTCTCTTATTGTTCCTGCTCATTCTGTTGCATGAGAAAATGTTTGCAGGACCGTCCATGGACCCCCCGCTCTGGCCCTCCAGCCCATAGTTCTGTCCCCTGCCTTCTACAAATGTAAAGATGGGATACTTCTCTTTAGAGGATGACAAAGCCTGAAAAAGGACAAAAAACAATATCCATATTTAAAAAAAAATATTATAGTATTTATTTCAGAGAGAGAGAATATATTCAGTGAATTTTCAGAGTCTATAAATAGACTATATATTCAGTGAAATGTTTTATTTATTCCAAGAAACACATCTTATTGAGTCAAACGAGACACTCACTTCACTGACCGCCGAGCACAAACACTCAAAGTCTCTCTTAGTCTGTGCGTAGAAGCCGATGGTGCAGCTGGGATCCATACGACTGAAGTTCATCTTCCTGGGCGAGTTACAGTGAAAGGACTACGAGAGAAACAAGACTCATGCAGATTCCGTTCCTCACACCTTCTCATGACTTTAAAATGAAAATGCCTTCTGATGCAAATGCACCGTTGCTTCCCATCTCACCTCCAGAGAGAAGTTGCCTTGGGTGACGTCCACCACCGGCTGACAGTAGTGAGGGTCTAGATACAATAGCTGCTCGTCTGGAAGACAGAGAGCTGCCAATCAGAGAGCAGACAGGAGCGCAGTACCCAATCAAAACATAGCTCTTAATAGACACGTACCTTGAAAGCCAATAAAAAACAGGGAATGCTTGGGTTTTCCTCCAATAATTCCTATACAGCATTTTAACTTGAGAATGTTCTAGAAAAAGAGAGGTTAGTATAAATTTCAAATTAAATGCAATATATGTACTGTATATATATATATATATGTGTGTGTGTGTGTGCGCGCGTGTATACATATGTATATATATATATACACATACACACACACACATATGTATATATATTTATTTGTACCTTAACACACTCGATGTAGGCGGGGTTTAGTGATTCTCCTCCCAGCCGCACTGGCACTAGAATGATGACTGATTTCCAGCTCTCGGACAGCTCCTGTGTTAGCGGCGACTCACACAACCTCACGACATCTCCTTTATACACTGCAGCACACACACAAGCAGAATTATGAATAAAAAATTTTAAATTAAAAAAACTGATAGCATACTGCACAGCCCCCAAGACTGAACATGAAGCCTTACCCGTGCAGTCCTGTGCTACGTATACAGCCAGGTTGTGAAACTCAGTGGTCCTGGCCACTGCTTTCCTGGTAGAAGAAAAGACATTTAAGGGTCAAAAGTTCAGTTATTAAAAAGAAGCATTTAAATCTAAATACGATAAGATTTATTTGCTCTCCTCTAACCTCAGCATGTGTGCCACTACGGACGGGCCGTACCAGTCCCCTGCTCTCTTCCCTGACTCCTTTCCCAGCTCTACCAGCTGGTGGACGCCAAAGGGAGCTGAGGGATGGTCACCAAACCAAGACACCAGCTTTCGGTGCAAAGTTTCCAGCTGAGGGTCATGGCTGGCTGCAGGACATCTGGCCGGGGTCCGCCTCTGACCCTCGCTGCTGCTTGAGCTCGGGTCTCTCTGGGAAATAGGGCTAGTCCAGGAAGAACTGAAGGACGGAAGAGACATGCCAGCGGGCCGGGAGGGCGATCGAGGCTTTAGCACCTCAAAATCAACGTCTGTCAGCAGATGACAATCTGCCCACCTCCAGTCTGAGATACAGAGAGCAAACGAGAGCATGAGTGAAGCACTACTGTGTAAAATTCTGGCTTGATACATTAAACAATATTATGATTTTTATCGCATTTTTGAACCAATACATGCAAATAGGAGAGCATAAGAAACCTCAACCTTCAAAAATATATTTTAAAAAAATCTCAAGGACTTCAAATGTTTGAATAATAATATATTAAAGCGCTAACTGATTATATTACTTTACTAAGGGCTTGCAAGCTTTATAGAGGTTGATTTAAGACTTTTCAAAAACCCAAGAAAAGAATATTTAAGGAATAAAATGAAGGAAACACCACGTCAATGTGTTGAAGTGTAAACATCTAAGATAATGAGTTAGCAATAGGGGTGGCACGGTTGGGTTTGTATCGCGGTGTTAGGGTCACAGTTTTCGGATCTGTACGGTAGGGGTGGGCGATATGGAAAAAATATCACATTCCGATTTTCTTCTGGGGAAATCACGATTTTTATCCCGATTCTTTTTCAAGTTGGTTTTTTAAGACTATTTTGCAAATTAGAGAGCTAGGGGTGGGCGATATGGCAAAAATATCATATTAAGATGATTCTTAGTCATTGATTTTACTATTTTGCAAGTTGTCTGAGCAGTACAGACAAGCTAATTTACATTTTTTTTATTAAAAACAAAGTCTTTCAAGGTAACAAAGTATAAAATCAAGAAGCGCAGCTATTTAGGCCAAAATGAGCAAAGATAAAAATCATTGTCATTTTATCTTTGTTATTCCAATAGATACACATTACAAATAAAACATAATGTAAACAAACAGTGCTATCAGGAAGAGTAGGTGTATTCAGCAGTGTTGAAAGATGAAACACTATATACTTCTACACTACATCCACCATTTACTCTCTCTCAGCTCGTTTTTATCTGAATGAGTTTCTTTTTTCTGTTGAACATCGTATAAGATTGAGGACCAGCTATTGTTTGGTTACTCAAAGTATCTTATTCTATGTTTAGCACAAGAAAGAAATTAAAACAGGTTTGGGACAACATGTAAGTGAGTAAATAATGACACAATTATAATTTT
>JAUCMU010000901.1:0-10302 GCA_032275025.1 Enteromius treurensis | reverse complement strand
AAGCTCAAAGGCAAATCGGTCTCTCTGGCGAGTTCCCATATGTAACGTCGAAGTGATTCGACTGAAAGGGTAACACAAGCTCAGCTCTGCTTCTAAAAGAAAACAGATCCTGTCTCCGCAACGATTCCTGTACCCTGATTTTATCAAGCCAGTCATTTCCTCTAAAACTTTCAGTAAATGTGGAAGAGCGATCCCTGTGGGACACCTCTTTGCTGCTAAAAAACGTAATATACACAAATGCACACATGATATTTGATTAGTCAGTGGGCTGTCGTTAATAGAATGAATTTATCTGATCTCACAGTCACATGCGCAGACATCAATTTCACGAATCAAATGCGATATGCTCATCTGCCGTACACAATTATTACTGTAGGCTACTTACACGAAGAAAATATGTGTGGTCTACAAATATAAAGGCAAAGGACGGGGTATTCAAAGCCGCCTGTGGGTGTTTTGAGCAATGCTTCATTAAAACACTGAGCTAATGTTCTGGCGATCAGGGGTTGACAGAACAGTGTGATTGGTTGATCTGCAGGTCAGCGGGTGAGGTAATTAAGCTCTCAGGTGATTGGTCACTTGCAAAGTTATTAAATGCGGTGGAAAAAAGAAAGCACTGCTTGTTGTCCGTCAGCATGATTATTTTTTTCAAATACTATAAGGTTTCGCTTCTGTGTCTTTTTAGGTTCTGTTTTATTCGTTTGTGTATGCATAATATTATATTTCTACATGTTTATTCTTAGAGAGAATTGTGTTGTTTTATGATACTTCAGACAGAACACAAACACAACAGTGCTAACCTGTGAGAGAAGTGTTTGGCAACAGCTTCCTCTGATTTTCATATCATCTGGGCCTCTCCGAATCTGCTTGCGAGATCATTTGCAAATAATTACCATCAGCAGATTTATTTCACTCATGCACAGGTTTTAATTAAATAACATAGTGAAATTAATTAAGATTACATCCCTTAGCCATGCTGAATCAAATTACTGCATCTTCCCCGGCGTGCGTGTCCTGGAAGTGCAATTTTCTTAAAAAACAGAGGTCACGGATGGGTTTCCGGATTCTCACCCTGAGCTAGGCAGATTTGCAGTCGGTGTGTGCATGTGTGTGCGTGTTTGCATGCCTAACACTGCCCTTCCAAGCCACTCGTGTTGTGCTGGTCGTTATTTGCTTCTTAATCCTTCAGGAATGATAACACAGCATGAAAGAGTTCAAACGCGTTTGCCCTCAAACTGTATGAGGTGGAGAATTGAGAGGGGTTTCATAATTTATCAATTCATTAAGGTCAACTAGAGTGTAGTAAAGATGTGTCATAAAAATACAAAATGTATCCCTGCTGAGAGACAGAAAAAAAAGCTTATAAACTGCAGGCGGGGTAGACTGTGTCAATGTAAAAATTTGTTCCTTTCAAAGGAAACTAGTTCCCTTTCAGTCGCTCACTCCAAGTCACGTCAAATATGATGTCTCCGTTTCCTTCTTCAGGGAACGAGGGTTACATACATAACCGAGATGTTCTTACAAGGTTAGATCACTAGCTAGGACAAGCTGAAAACCAGTTTGGCTAGGCAGACTGTGTAACATGACCGGTTTAGCACAACTACTGTATGACGAACAGTAAAGCTATTTTGAGGTTAGCTGGACCAGTTTAGGTCTTGCTGAAAACCCAACTAGCTAGAAAAACAAGCAATAACAGTTTAAAGCAGCTAAGAACAGCAGACAAGTACTGTAGTTTGTCCAAGCCAGGGCACTAGCTAGACCAGTTTAAAACAGTTAGGATCAGCTGAAAACCAGCTTGGTCAAAATGGGATACTAACTAGGCCAGTTAATAATAGGTAAGAACAGCTGAATACCAGCTTGGCCGGGCTAGAAGAGCAGCTAAGAAAAGAAACAAAGATAGGACAAACTAAAAAAAACAGGCTTAGAGATCATCTATAGACCAGCATAAATGCAGGTTGACTGAGCTAAGCAAACAAGCTTGGCAAGATCGGTAGACCTAACCTTTTTTTATTTTTTTTGCAGAAACTGGGAATTTGCAGAAAGATGGAATTGGAAACGTAGCAAACCATCCTAATATATATATAGTTTCCTTTATTTAACGAGAGGAATATATATTCCTCTCATTAAATAAAGGAAACTTGTTTTTAAAGTATGTGATGAATTTCAAAGGCGTTTCATCATGATATTGCATTCTCACACCCCAATCACTGGAGACTGTGAAATGAAATAACCTTTAAGTATAATAGTATGCTGAATAGAGGGTCATCAGGCAGATTGTGGTTGAGAGGGTCTGCAGAGAGATGATTAATAAACATTGGGTCTGGTTTCTGCTCATTAACATGTCTGCCTCTGATTTTGATGAAGGAGCAAATGAACTAGCCGAGTTTAAGCTGAACTTTTAAGTTAGTTGAGTGCGTGTGGGTGGTGGTAAGGCCAAAAAAGAAAGAGAGACAACACATTGGGAGTGTGAGTGTGTTTATGGGTTTATGTGAGTGTGTGTGCGTGAAAGCTTGGGCATTGGCAGCTTTGCGCTCAGCGTTCAGCCTGTCTGTTAGTTTCGGATGGCTGCTTGCACTTCATCTTTCATCACTGTGATATCCGTCTAGAGACAAGCTTTGCTCCTGACGACTGCCACCATGCTGGCTCCCAGCCCCTCCGATGAGGCTCCCAACCTCCACTCCTCAACTTCCTGATCCTGGCAACAGCACATGAATATGCATTCACCTTCACCAGTGAGTGAGCGAGAGAGCGACTGCACTGCAGCTCTCTCAGTCTTGTCGTCCTAATGTGCACTCTGAGGCCTGCCTGTAACTGCTTGGCCTTGCCTGCTTCAGATGAAGCACTGAAGCGAGAGAGTCTATAGATGCCTGAAGAGTGATTTCCCAGGTGGTCGGAGGACTCACATGCACTTCCCTGGCTCGTAGCGAAGCGACTGCTCACGTTTGTGTCGGCTCATCGAATATTCTGTTCTCTCGGCCCTACAGCAGCTGAGTTTAAGAAAATTACAAAAATCAATAGTTATTTATCTGGCTTAAAATTAAAACCTACCAGGCCACGAAGCAAAAAGACATTGGATGAGAGATTAAATAAAGAGGATTTCTAATGTTCTTAATTTCAGATGTGCAGTGCAGGCACTTGTGAAAAAAAATTTTTTTCTTAAAAAGTGTACTTGCATACTGTCATATAAAAATAAAAGTACAAAAGCTTTCACTGGGGTGGTACCTTTTAAGAAGGAACATATTTTGGATCTTTTTACCCCTTAAGGGTGCATATTAGTATCTTAAATGAACATATCATCAACTAAGTGTACATAATATTGCATAAAAGGTACATATTAGTGCCTTTTAAATGAGTACCACCTTTTTTATGAGAGTGCAGTAATATGCAAGTAATACTGTTTTAAAAGAGTATAAGTGCACTGAACACAATGTTTTCAGAAACTGAATTGAATGTCGAACCACATTTGAATGAAAATGCTTGAAAGTTTACGTTTAAATCAAATGCATAAGGAAACTAATTATGAATTCGTTACCACATTGTATTCATTTGTTCCCTTAGACTTGTTCACTTATTTTAACTAAATCAAAACAAGACAGATAATTAGTATATTGTTACTTCATATAGCAACTTTTCATATAGCAAATTTTGTCCATAAATGCACTTCTTTAAAGTGATTATTAAATCATGAAATATTTCAAATGTCATGGTGAACTATTAAGCCATGTGACACACATGTCCACCACATGCCGCATGTCTTTGCTTGTCCTAAACTGTGCAGTTGCATTAGCAATCTGTTATAACTGGATCGATTTTATTTTAGGAGACAGATGCGTTTGAGCCGTGCTGGGATACTGACATCATGCTACATGGGAAGGAAAGGCTCCCTGCAGCTTCAGTTAGCTGTAAACAACATGGCAAAATGGGTCAAATCTGTCTGTCTTCAGTATATTGACTCTCAAACTGAGATGATGAAGTTTTATGAACATGAAAGCACAAACTTAAAGAATTATTTAGCTACAAATGAAGGTTCTGTCAGTATTTATTCCCCCTAATGCCATTTTATAACCACATGACTTCCTTCATCTTATGAAACCCACTGAATTTTTTTGGTTTCTCTTACGATAAATGGGCAATGAACCTGTCAAGCTTTGAAATAAACCCAAAAGCACAGAGTCTATATATAACTATATGAAGTCAAAGAAAGGTATGCATTATTATTCAATGCCAATCTTAACCTCTAGTAAACTGAACTCAAGAGCTGAACCTGTCCAAATCATCCAAATAAATTAGTAAATTAATTATTCACACTGGGTTTGCAAAGTGATTCAACAGAATGATTTGTTTATGAATCAGACTATTTTTCTTATAAATACAACAACTTTTTGAATGGAATCTGCCCTTGTCACAAAACCAACATAACCTATGTTGGTATAACCTAACATAACGAAATACAGCACACAAATCATATGGATATTTATGGTCTGCATGCTCCATGGTAAGCACTGAAAGTTTCTGACCCTGTCACATGTCTGGATATGTTATAGTTTGAGGTGACATGTCAAGTCCTTCCCACGAGCCCTCAGATGATGACTCTTTTGATCCGAGTTATTTTCATGGTAATACGGTGCATCCGGGCTCACTGACCACATGTTCTCACATACTTGTGTGAGTATGAGACTCAAGGGAGCAATTACAGTCAGTGAGAGATATGGATTACAGTACAATTGCTTTTTTTACCACACCACAGAGTCTGACACATTTCCACTTTCCTCAGACAAAGGTTTATAACTGGAAGATGATCTAGGACAATGTATCTTTGTGAGTGCATTCAGTGAGCACATCTTTCTTTTTTTCTGAATGATTGCTAATAATTTTCACATTAAAGTGGATCATTGTTCTTATTTGATTTAAGAAGAGTTTTGTATTGTCAGGCCTATTTTAGATGATCTGAATGGATTTGCTTCAGTAATTTTTTTTTTTATCAGTAAAAAATAAACATCAGTCCACCTCAACTGGACTTTAAAACTGTGATTTGATCCATGCTGAAAGGTCAATCATTCTGTCTTTTAGACCCCTGCCTTAATCAAGGCAAAGTTACCTTTGAGACAACAAATATTGTCATATGATAGCACTTCAAACAGCCATGGTTCCTCTGCCCCAGGGTAGTAAACGCATAGGCCTACATGTGAATTATTTAAAGCTAAATTCATGTGCAATGTGACCCAGGGTTTCACCTGCCTTGCTCCCTGGAAAATGGAGAAAGAAAGACAAAGAAACTGAGGGTAAATAGAGAAAGAAAGAAAGAAAGAAAGAGAGAGAGAGAGAGAAAACAAGCCAAGGCAAAGGTAATTGCTTGCTGTATTTCATTAAACAACCCTTGACAGACATAAACTCCAACTTTGGGAAACTCCCAAAGGTCATGTCTATCACTGTAGGTGCTTTTAATTGCAAAAAATTGTGTGGCATGAGAGAGTAAAATAAATATTCTTTATGTAAAGTTCATGAAATAATTACCAACCTATTTATAAGATGGGAATGATAACAAATATGTTATTTGAGGAATATTCCAAGCAAGTTGCTGTAGATTGTTTCATATTAGGCAGATTTTCTGTGAGAGTGCTGTTATTCATATTTAACATTACAATATGATTTTGCGCCTATATTGTCGGTGTGTGTTCTATATTGTTCAGAATTGGGTAGGTTTCGATTAAAGGTGGGGCTAGGTGCAAGAACAAAAGTGTATATTTATATAAAATGAATCCGTTTATCCGTGCATGGATCAAGGCCGATGCCTGTCACTGAATTACATTGGTATCTCTTCTGTAAGCCCATCCTGGAATTTCTGGCGATTCCATAACACTAACACAAAAGTTAAGAGTCCATGGTCATTACACAGAAATTTATGAGATCAGGTTGGATCTTGTCCTATGAAGTTAATTAAAACAAAAACAAAAATTTTGAAATAATATTTTTTGAAAGAAGCCCAATTTTGCATTAAAAAAAAAAAAAAAAATGTTATTTGAATGTTTTTAAAATGCATTTATTCCTCTGATGGGTGGCAAAGCTAAAGTTTCAGCAGTATCACTCCAGTCTTCAGAGTCACATGGTCCTTCAGAAATAATTCTAATAGGCTAATTTGGTGTTCAGGATATTTCTTACTATTCACAAAGCTGCTTAATTTGGGAACCATAATACTGTTTTTTTCAGGAATAATATTAAGTTTAAAAACATCATAGAACTATTTATGCCAGCTTGTTACGCACATGCTGGAATCTATTTTATAAACATTTAATTAAGAGCATTTAGACATTTGATTAAAATTATCTTTACTTCACCACCTCTCTCCCATATTAGGAAAGCAATTAAATTCCTTGCAATTAAAAGCTGTGTATGTTTAAATATGGATCACCCAGAACAGGTGGGCTTTCACAGCGAAATCTGGTTCTTCCTTTGTTTTGCAAGACACATTTTATTGTACAGTATGGTTGCTGTGGAACAATATTGTTCAAATAAACTAAATCAAACTGAAAGATTATATCACAATATATAAAATGAAAACAATATATGACACACCAAATGACATCAAATGAGATTGTGACAGGATATAACATCTGTTAGGGTGCTGTAGGTATGATATATTATCTTTGATTAATATCATTCATCCAGTAATATCTATATTAGCAGCATACTTTTTCTAACTTGCACAATACACAGATGTTTATGCACCTATTTTATCTTTCAGAGAATAAAAAGAAGAAGAAGAAGCCTTGTCACCAAGCAATGAAACATCTGGAACAGATGCTCCACACCAACTTTCGAGTTATCACGTCAAGAACCTCTTGGAACACTAATCGACCAATCAAATTTGAAGAGCAAAACTAACCGCAATATAATATACAGTAGTCACGTGAGCTTTAGAATACCAGTCAAACCCAGTCAGTTTACATAACACATTCATATTCCAGAGAATCATCTAGAGCCCTGCTCTGATCAAGTCAAAACCTTGTTAATCCTGGCTGCTGAGGTGTTGATTTGTTTACTGCCAGAATTCCCGCCGACAAGATGTCACTTCCCTCGCGACAATCAGACGAGGGCAAGCAGAGAAAACAATCTTTAATGGCTTTCCTGGAAAGGGGCCGACTGTAAATTGAATTTAAATAATTTCTTCTAAAATCACATATTAGCATCTTAGCTTGCTTTAATCAACTTCACTCACTCTCTCTCTATCTGGTAAAGTGCCTTTAAAGTGATCGGCGCTTTTAGAACATGGATTTTGTCTATTTTGTTCGTGTTGAGGCATAGTCTTTAAATTAAAGATGCGTTTGATAGTTGAGAGACAATGTAATTTAAGTTCATCCAGCATTCCAGTTCTTTGTACAATGAAATTTAGAGCCCTAAGAACATTTTTGACTGAACTCCAAAAAGTGTATTACAGGACTAACAAGACTCACTCCCAGCAGATACATCTATCCATCAGGCATGGTGCTTTATCATGGCTCTGATTTATTCTAAATACA
The DNA here is from genome assembly GCA_032275025.1 of Enteromius treurensis. Classification (NCBI taxonomy): domain Eukaryota; kingdom Metazoa; phylum Chordata; class Actinopteri; order Cypriniformes; family Cyprinidae; genus Enteromius; species Enteromius treurensis. The sequence continues at coordinate 2,785 of JAUCMU010000901.1, read as the reverse complement.
TCCATTTTAGGAAGATTTGATGAAAGGTTAATGTACTTTCTCTTGTTTTTGTAAGAAATATAGAAGCTGATGTTTCACAAGGATAAAATTCAGAACATCCAGTAAATAATAAAATCAGAACATACAGTCCTCTGAACATTGTGATTGTTTTACTGTTTGACAGCAACCATGCAAGGTCACAATGTTTTGTTTCTACCGTGTCTGTCTTTTAATCCAATACTGTATATTTGTATTTTTAACATTCTTGATGCCTCTTTCCTGCAAGTGGTCAATGGCTGGCTGCTTGGTTTTTGTGGTTGGCTCCTGCTGGAAGCTTGCATGTAATTGTCCTGCTGTTCCAAAATAATCAATCACATGACATTTAAGGCTCAGGTTTTAGAGAAACAAAATCTCTGTACAGTAAAATCCAAACAGAGCCATTGAAAACAGCTCTGATTCCCTTTTGGAATATTTCATTTGAGCACCACTTGAAGTCGCACTTCCGTTTTATTTTGTTTTATTTTTATTTTTATTTTTATTTTTTTTTTGAGATGCAAGTGCATGGCATTATGAAAACACCACATGAAGATTCCCTTCACGTTCACTTTTTCACTTAATTTTTTTGCACCCTCGGATTCTAGATTTTCAAATAGCTGTTTTGAAGCCAAATGTTGTCCTATCCTACAGTAACCACAGTAACCACACATCAATAGAAAGCTAATTTATTCAGCTTTCAGATGTATTTGTGGTCCAGGATCATGTATTATGAATGAGAGTAAATAAATATCAAATAATATGGTAACACTTTACAATAAGGTTTAGTTAACATTTAGTTAACGTGACATAGTTAACATGAACTCAAAACTTCTACAGCATTTATTAATATTAGTTACTGTTAATATCATCATTTACTAATGCATTATTGAAATCACATGCTTTGTTTGTTAACATTAGTTAATGCTCTGTGAACTAACATGAACAAACAATGAACAACTGTATTATCATTAACAAAGATTAATAAAAAGTAATAAATCGTTCATTGTTTGTTCATGTTAGTTAATGCATTAACTAATGTTAACAAGTGACACCTTACTGTAAAGTGTTAGCAATCAAAACAAATAAAATTACTTGAATATTTATTCATAATAGTTCTCAAAACTCTGTAAATTGGTGTAAAAAGGAATTTTACTGCCTCTAGTGTTCATTCCTTTTGGACCTGCATATGTACTTGTTGATACGTATTTTGTGTCTCTCTAAAAAGTGCGCCAAGGTACGTTCATGCCATGACACCAGGTAGTTTAAAACACAATGCATCTTCCCTGAAAGAGGGCAGTGAATGCTCCTGTGTGTGGAGAATAGGTGGGGCTTAAGGTTGTTCTCCATTAGCACCAATCCTCTATTAAGCTGCCTCCCCTGGTGTGTCTGTTACCACAAGAAGAGATTATAGCACTTTGTTTATCTCACATCCTTTAATATTAAAGTACAATTAAAGTGCTGCACTGAAAGTTGAATCTCCCTCCTCAGGAGATCGTGGGCGCTCACCCACGCGTTCACACATTTACATATGCACACACTTGCTGACACACACAGGCATTCGTAACAACATGTTCTTGTACAAAACTACATTTCATTGATTGACAGAGATTGACAGTTGATCTGACTTGTTCATATACAATTCTGATAACTAAAATCAAGTGTTATATTATTATATAATAAATGAGACTTAACTGTCATTTAATGCCACCTTTTTGTAATCAACTTATTATTGTCTTTCAAGTTTAAACCAAAAGAATTACTAAAAAGTGACATTTACTGTTTAATGTTATAAAACAATTATGTTTTTAAATAAATGCTGTTTTTGTTCATCAAATAATCCTTAATTTAAATTTAAATGGAACATATTTATTAATTCACAGTGATATTTCAGAATATTACTGATTTTTACTGTATGTTTGATCAAATAAATTCAGCAGGTTTTCATTTTATTTATTTTTTCCCCAAAACAATACAATATAGTACAAACCTTTGAATAGTAATGCACAAATGAAAGGGGTTATATTTTATATTCTGGTTCTGATTTTTTTTTTTTTTTTTTAATAACCGTATACAATCACTTCAGTATAATTCCATCTCTTTCTTTCTCTAGCTCACACTTACACACTGTGCCACCACTGTCTGTTTGATTTAGTCGTGTCTGGACCTTTGTGGCCATAAGTCCACACAAATCTCAAGTGAAAGATTTATGAGACATGGCAGCCATTTGTTATATTTTACATGACCTACAACCTGTGTTCCTTGTGAAGAGAGTGTGAAAGCACCGCTCCTTTTCAATATCCTCTCTGATCCTTTCACGTCCAATGAGCAGATCTGCTTAAACTGACAGGAAAGCCCAGTCACATGCTGCCAAGCATCCAGTGTTACACCACATCTACACTGTAAGCGACCGATATCGCTGTTGTGCTATGATGGCTGTTGTCCACAAACTATTTCAATCATGTGATGTAGACAGTGTCATTGAATATAGATTAATGGGAATGATTTAGGTTTTACATGTTGTGATGCTCCACTCTCATCCGATGTAGACATGGTGTTTGAAATTTCCAGTTTGATCTCAAATGTTGTACTTAAGTAGGATTACCAATGCATAAACACACACTCTCTCTCTCTCTCTCTCTCTCTCTCTCTCTCTCTCTCTCTCTCTCTCTCTCTCTCTCTCTCTCTCTCAAATCAATTCAATTCAATTTGCTTTATTGGCATGACATACTTGGGTACATATTGCCAAAGCGTTGTACACATCAGAATAAAA
>JAUCMU010000900.1:0-10322 GCA_032275025.1 Enteromius treurensis | reverse complement strand
CTTATTTTAAAGATCTATTTTTCTACAATGTTTGACTATTTGCAGATTATCTGATACACTAGCACCATCTACCGGAACAGTTATGGCCTACAATGCAGATGCTGCTGATCTCCATGAAAAAAGGCTGTAAATGTAAAACCACTTGAGTAAAACTGGACGGTAATGAAGCTTCCAGGTACATTATATGTGTAATGTTTTTTTGTTTGTTTTTTACTTTTTTTTTTAGGAGATTTTGTACCGTTAAATTTGGTATTTAAAAGAAGAATACCCTGCAGAAAACAAACTCCCAAAACAATCTAAGGGAATTAAATGGTTATAATGGGAATTGTATTAGTTGGAAAATATACTGGTATGTGATAGATTCTATTGGTGGGATGTTAAATCCTATTGAAAAAATTACCAAAACACACTACAAAGAGGAATTTTGAAATGGTTTTACTGAAAAAAGTTTATGGTTTAAATCAAATCAAATTCAAATCTTATTTGTCACATACACAATGGTATTCTAATGGAAAACATCAGAATTTCTGTGATGGTTTCTATTGTTTTTTTTTTAGTTTTGTTTTTTTAGTCTTGCCAGTATCTCTACACCTAAACCTAACCTTACCTATAAATAATGCCTAAAATCAGAGGACATGTTAGATGAATAACACTGATGTACAAGCACCAAACACGGATAAGCCTAAACTTCACAAAAACTATAAACTGGTTCTACAAATTTGATTGGGTAATAACAATGTTGTTTCAGTTGATCCAGGAACATGTCCCACTCAGCAAAATCAGGTTCTTCAGGTAACATCCCTTACGAAAATGAACCATGGTTTTACTACATATAAACAAAAAAACATCGTTGCTACAGTTAAACCGCGGTAACCACAAATTAAGCATGGTTTTGCTAAAAAACCAAAAAAACAACAACATTAAAAACAAAAACTTTTATTACAATAAATCCATATAATTTTTTATAAGAGACAGAGGGTCTACATCCAACTGTAAACATGCTCTAATAATGCTTGAGATTTTATTGAATACACTGGTCTTAATAGACTTTCCCCGGTTTATCAGACATTTTGTGCTCGGTTTAGTACAAAGATTGTTTTTTTTTTTCACAAAGAAAACGTTCAATGTGTTGAAATAAGCATGCCTCACAGCTCATTGTTGACAGCAGATCATTACTGTTAGTCTTTTATTTGTTTTGACTGATGTCTGCCTTCGTATTGTAGTAATTGATTAGTAAAGTGGTTATTATCATCCTCGCATTGATGACATATGCTGCACAGACTTACTTATTATAGCAACGGTCATACTTGTACTGTCATAATAATTTGCTGTTTATGTTTAGCTGTTTATAATCTCATGTAAGTGACAGAACAGTGAATATAAGCTGTAGCAACCTTCAGTATTCCACTGAGCTGCAGCAAAATAAAATGCTGCATATAAATAATATCATTATCAAAAATATAATTTTTTTTCTTTAGTGAACACATTATACTGTATTCACATTCCTGTCAATTATAAAAAAGGTGAAAAAGCATTAAAACGTGTTTTTAGTGCGCCATCTTGTGTTTAAAATGGTAAGCGCAGGGTCGTAGTATATGTTGGTCAAGTGTTAGACATTTAAATGAAACAAGCAAGCGAAAACAATTTTAAATGTGTGCACCTCTTTTAATATTAACATACACTCAATTACAGAGGCTTTGGTGAACGGGTTTGGCTAATGTTGAGAGAAAATATTCAGTCCACATTACCACCACAGTAGGACTGAACTGAGGGATCTTTTTTCCGCTGATGCTTTTCAGTCTCTCCTCAAACAGTCATGCTGGGAGTCTTTCATGTCCTCAGGGTAAGTGTTGTGTGTGATTTGGCCTTTTCTACTTTAATTAACCTAAAGTGACAGGTTCTTTCTCAAACCTGCTCAGCCTGCATCTCTCTCCTGTGTTCTCAGAAAGGCCCTAGTGTTTACCTCAGGTCTGTTTTTTTTTTTTTTTTTAAACTTGACCATTTTTATTACCCAAGTTTAAGTTAACTCAGTTTACTGAACACAAGGAAAAATCTTAATCAAATCACTGTCAGTTTAGAAATTACACACCATCTTGTTTTAATTGTCTGAATGTTGAAATGGTCATTTTTTTCATATTTTCTATGAATAATATATATTTTAAATATGCTGCTTGTGCAAAGATCTATAGCTATACATTTATCATAATATATATATATCAGCCTCCTATGACAGTGAATGATGTTGAGGTTGGAACTTACCATTTAATGAAAATATACCCGCATTAACTTCATATAAATATTCCATTGCTTTTATTTGATGTATTTACATAGTTTCTTAGTCTTGACGCCTTTAGCAGTGCATGTTGTTACACTAAATAAGACGTCGGAACATTTACTAACTAAAAATACAAATAAATATATATACCTTTATTAACGATGTAAATATTTAATATTCAGGAAAATGTAACATTGTAATACTTCCCTCTGACCCAAAATCTTAGTTACTAAAATATAGCCCTTTTGACAACTTTATATTTATGCTGTTGAGTCAGTGTCAGAACACATGGTAAAATGTGATTAGAGGGTGACAGAATGAGCTACATCACACTCAGAAGCTAAAGCGCTCCCCTGTCCTCTGTGACTGTGAATCACTGGTGTTTTTACAGCTGTTCACACACATTCAGGCAAGCAGGGCGACATGCACATGACATGAGGAAACACCCACAAGCATCTGTACCTACACATTTTATGTCCCTTAAATTTGTGTCTCAATTTACACCTCAGAGTTACACAAGAGCCGTCTTGACAGGCAGAATGATAGGTGTAAACACGCCGGCTTTAACTTGTACTTGTAAAATCTCAGTTACAGTATCTGTCAGTCTTTCTTTTCCTGTCACCACGTTGAAGCCACAGGCGTTTTTTGAGGCTTTTGTTAAACGTTCACTCACAATCTCGATATCTTCAGCTCGCACGGAGACAGGAAGTCTCTTTAAAGGAATTATCCAGGCCCCACAAAAATGATAGTAATAATCAATTTTCTTTTTCAACCCAGTTATTTTGAGAAATGAGTATGTGCACAATTTTGTATTTTTATGGAAATGCCATTGGCTGTGTTACCTTAGATTTCCTTCACAGTGTTTCAGATTAGGGAGTGGAGATGTGGAGGAACACCAGGGGTGAACTCATTCAAGCTTTGACTGGGAACACATTTTCAATATGTCCAAGAATTTTATCTCAATTTTGCAGGCTTGTTTCATCTCTTTCTTTTCGGAGAGGCCTTTAAGAAATAAAGCACCTCGAGATTCCATTTTTATTGTCTGGTGCTTTTCATTTCACAAGCATTTATTTAAAAAAAAAAAAATAATAATAATAATAATAAAATAAATAAATAAAAGGTTTGGGCTGCCATGCTTATAATATAGTCCAGTCAGCTTTATAGATTTACCTCTACACAAATTCCTAAATGTGCTCACACATGGAGGAAATGAAAGGTTTTTTAATAAGCAAAAAGAAGCTAAATCTTGAAAGCTTCTTTTCTAGCAGATTGATTCAGATAAAATGCTGGAGATGTAGGTGCCCAGCAGGGATGTGGAAGAATCGGAACACCTCCCCACTTTCTTCACCCCTACTTATATCCCCCATTGTGTTCCTGTCATGGGATAATGTGGTCCACCCACCTGTCTCATTATGCCCACTCCACATGTCAACACACATTAGTGACAAGACAAACCTTTGACCACGCTTGTTAATAACAAAATTAGGTCCTTACCTAGTCTAAAGATGCACAAACATGGTGAGTAGAAAGGTCTCAGAAAGGTACTCTCACTTTTGATCAATTAAAAAATAAATTTAAATCTTACTCTTTGAATTGTAGTGTGCACATTGAAATATTGGAAACCCTTTACAGTAACATTCCATTTCTTGCTAAAATTAACTACATAAACTAAAATTAACAATTAAAATAATTCAAACAAATTCAAACATTAGTTAATCTTAGTTCATTTCAAGTATCATTTCATCTGTTCAGATTTTTAATGAACCTCAGCTGATGTAAACTAAATATCGACAGTTGTGAGTGCTGAAATAAAATTGCTAATTTTGTCTTTCACGGAAAGAGTCTGCTATTTTAAGATCCTTTCAAAATCATCTTTAGCTGTATGTTTCTTCTTGATTCCCCGGAGGCTGCAGTCGGCCCCAAGCACCACAGCCAGACCAGAGCCACGAGCTCATGTTTTCCTCCCAAACCTGGATTAGTGAAGTCTGATCCCACAGCCACAGTTCAGCAAGCACACTGCTGGAGCAGTCCTGTACCTAATTAACTACATTTTGCCTTCATAACTTCATAATGCATTTTGCATTTTTCCAATGTGCAGGCGCAACGTCAGACCAAATAGGATCTGACATTGCTTTTATAAATTCTATAATCTACTTCAGTTAACACAATGCTACTTACAGAATCGGGCCCTGCATAACTCAGTTTCTGCCATTTGGGTTGAGGCAGAGTGAATGTCAACAACTGATAATCAGTCTTTTTTTAAATAGGTGAGAGTGGAGTAAGATTTACCATTTTTACTTAGGTGTTCCTCAAGATGAGGCAAAAGTACAATGAAAGTATCTAAAGTAATTTCAGTATGTTTTCTATAATTGAATAACCAGCACTCTTTCTACCTTCAATGCCATGACTGAGGTGAGACCCTTGATCAAGGAAGGGTTGTCCACCAACGCTTACCATCCAACCTGACAGAACTGGAGAGAATCTGCAAGGAGGAGGAATCCAGGTATGAAAAACTTGTTGCAACTTTTCCAAAAAGACTCATGGCTGTATTAGATGCTTCTAATAATTACTGAGCAAAGGGTCTGAATACTTAGGGCCATGTGGCATTTCAGTTTTTCTTTTTTAATAAATCTGCAAAAATTACAACAATTCTGTATGTTTCTGTCAATATGGGACACTGTGAGTACATAATTGAGGGGGAACATTTACTTAAATGATTTTAGCAAATGGCTGCAATATAACAAAGAGTGAACTATTTAAGGGGGTCTGAATACTTTCTGTACCCACTGTATATCTCATAGTGTTAATTTAAAACAATAAGTCTCTGAAATTTTGGCTAGAGTAAAGTTCAAAATATTGAGATAATAAAGTTGAAATATGAGAATAAAGTTGAAATATTGATAGAATATTGAGATAATATATAAAAAGAAATATTAAGATAATAAAGTTGTAATATTGAGATAATAAAGTTGGAACACTGAGATAATTAAGTTGAAATATTGAGATAATAAAGTTGAAATATTAAGAGAATAAAGTTGAAATATTGAAAGAATATTGGGATAATATCTCAAAAGAAATATTGAGATAATAAAGTTGAAATATTGAGATAAGAAAGTTGGAATATTGAGATAATAAAGTTGAAATACAACAAAAATAAAGTTGAAATATTGAGGTAATGAAGTCGAAATATTATGAGAATAAAGTTGAAATATAACAAGAATAAATAGTTAAAATAATAAAAATTTTGCAGATTTTAAATGTAAACACCTTTTTAATTTATTATTTTATATTTTATATTTATTATTTTATATTATTAAGTCTCAACAAGCCTACATTTATTTGATTACAGTAATATTATGAACTTTTTTCTATTTAAAATAACTGCTTTCCATTTTAATATATTTTATTCTATTGACTAATCTTCAGTGCCAGCAGGTGGAACTGTCTGAAAAAGTGACAGGTCTGGAAGTGCAGGTCTGAGCATGCAGGTTTGGAAGTGCAAGTCTAAGAGTGCAGGTCTGGAAGAACAGGCCTGAGTGTGCAGGTCTGAGAGTGCAGTTCTGAGAATGCTGGTCTGGAAGTGCAGGTCTGGGAGTGCAGGTCTGAGTCTATGTTATACGGTTCATTTGGATTTTGACACTTCATTTTCGCAATTTTACAGCTTTTCACAACACACACAACTATTTACGCACAAGGTTCACTGTGATCCATTAACATGTGGACGTTTTGGAAACATTTGCAAATGTGCGTTTCTACACTTATTTTCATAACATTTATTATTCTACAAATTTCTTGCTTAATTCGAGTGAATGTCTGGAAGTGAAGGTCTGGGAGTGCAGGTCTGAGTGTGCAGGTCTGAGAATGCTGGTCTGGAAGTGCATGTCTGAGAGTGCAGGTCTGGAGGTGCAGTTCATTTAGTTTGAGTCTATGTCATTCGGTTCATTTGGATTTTGACAAAAATTTGAATAAAGTCGAAATATTACGAGAATAAAGTTGAAATATAACAAGAATAAAGTTGAAATACTATGAGAATAAAGTCGAAATATAGCGAGAATAAAGTTGAAATATTACGAGAATAAAGTCGAAATATAGCAAGAATAAAGTCGAAATATTATGAGAATAAAGTCGAAATATTACGAGAATAAAGTTGAAATACGACAAGAATAAAGTTGAAATATAATGATAATAAAGTTTAAATATTGAGAGAATAAAGTTGAAATATTGAAAGATAAAGTTGAAATATTAAGATAATAAAGTTTAAATATTGAGAGAATAAAGTTGAAATACAACAAAAATAAAGCTGAAATATTGAGAGAATAAAGTTGAAATATTGAGATAATAAAGTTGAAATATTATGAAAATAAAGTCGAAATATTAAGAGAATAAAGTTGAAATACTGAGAGAATATTAAGATAATATCTCAAAAGAAATATTGAGATAATAAAGTTGAAATTTTGAGATAATAAAGTTGGATTATTGAGATAATAAAGTTGAAATATTGAGATAATAAAGTTGGAATATTGAGATAATAAAGTTGGAATATTGAGAAAGCTTTCCATTTTAATATATTTTATTCTATTGACTAATCTTCAGTGCCAGCAGGTGGAACTGTCTGAAAAAGTGACATGTCTGGAAGTGCAGATCTGAGCGTGCAGGTTTGAAAGTGCAAGTCTTAGAGTGCAGGTCTGGAAGAGCAGGCCTGAGTGTGCAGGTCTGAGAGTGCAGTTCTGAGAATGCAGGTCTGAGTGTGCAGGTCTGAGAATGCTGGTTTGGAAGTGCATGTCTGAGAGTGCAAGTCTGGAGGTGCAGGTCTGGGAGTGCAGTTCATTTAGTTTGAGTCTATGTCATTCGGTTCATTTGGAGTTTGTCTAAAATTTGAATAAAGTCGAAATATTACGAGAATAAAGTTGAAATACAACAAGAATAAATTTGAAATACTATGCGAATAAAATCAAAATATAGCGAGAATAAAGTTGAAATATTACGAGAATAAAGTCGAAATATTGAGAGAATAAAGTTGAAATACAATAAACTGAAATATTGAGATAATAAAGTTGGAATATTAAGAATGCTTTCCATTTTAATATATTTTATTCTATTGACTAATCTTCAGTGCCAGCAGGTGGAACTGTCTGAAAAAGTGACAGGTCTGAGAGTGCAGGTCTGGAAGTGCAGGTCTGAGAGTGCAGGTCTGGGAGTGCAGGTCTGAGTGTGCAGTTCTGAGAATGCAGGTCTGAGAGTGCAGGTCTGAGAGTGCAGGTCTGAGAATGCTGGTCTGGAAGTGCAGGTCTGGGAGTGCAGGTCTCAGAATGCTGGTCTGGTAGTGCAGTTATGAGAATGCAGGTCTGGAGGTGCAGGTCTGAGAGTGCAGTTCATTTTGTTTGAGTCTATGTAATTCGGTTCATTTGGATTTTGACTAAAATTTGAATTAAACGAAACGTTAAACGTTAAACGTCGAAATATAACAAGAATAAAGTTGAAATATTATGAGAATATAGTAGAAATATAGCGAGAATAAAGTCGAAATATTACGAGAATAAAGTCGAAACATTAAGAGAATAAAGTTGAAATATTAAGAGAATAAAGTTGAAATATTACGAGAATAAAGTTGAAATATTAAGAGAATAAAGTTGAAATATTATGAGAATAAAGTTGAAATACAACAAGAATGAAGTTGAAATAGCGAGATAATAAAGTTGAAATATTGAGGTAATAAAGTTGAAATATTAAGATAATAAAGTTGAAATATTACGAGAATAAAGTTGAAATATTGAGATAATAAATTTGAAATATTGAGATAATAAAGTTGAAATACAACAAAAATAAAGTTGAAATATTGAGATAATAAAGTTGAAATATTAAGATAATAAAGTTGACATATTGAGAGAATAAAGTTGAAATATTGAGATAATAAAGTTGAAATATTATGAGAATAAAGTTGAAATATTGAGATAGTAAAGCTGAAATATTGAGATAATAAAGCTGAAATATTGAAAGAATAAAGTTGAAATATTATGAGAATAAAGTTGAAATACGACAAGAATAAAGTTGAAATATTGAGATAATAAAGTTGAAATATTATGAGAATAAAGTTTAAAAATATTGAGAGAATAAAGTTAAAATACAGAGAGAATAAAGTTGAATAATTACGAGGAGAAAGTTGAGATATTTCGAGCATAAAGTTAAAATACAACAAGAATAAAGTTATTCGGTTCATTTAAATTTTGAAATTCAGGTCCGGGAGTGCAGGTCTGGAAATGCAGGTCCGGGAGTGCAGGTCTTGAGGTGCAGGTGTGAGAGTGCAGTTCATTTTGTTTGAGCCTATGTTATTTGGTTAATTTGGATTTTGACACTTCATTTTCGCATTTTTACAGCTTTACACAACACACAAAACTATCTACGCTCAAGGCTCACTGTGATACATTAACATGTGGAAGATTTGGAAACGTGCGATTCTATACTTATTTACATTACATTTATTATTCTACAAATTTCTTGCTTAATTCGAGTGAAGGTCTGGAAGTGCAGGTCTGAAGATGCAGGTCCGGGAGTGCAGGTCTGGGAGTACAGGTCTGAGTGTGCAGGTCCGGGAGTGCAGGTCTAAGTGTGCAGGTCTGAGAGTGCAGTTCTGAGAATGCAGGTTAATTTGGATTTTGACACTTTATTTCCGCATTTTTACTTTTCACAACACACACAACTATCATCACAATCATTTTGTTTATTTTGTTTCATTGCAAAATGATTAGCCTATTTCTAACTGTATTTCTATGTTCTGAAAAGCTCCTCGTTCGTGTACATGTTTATCATTCCATTTAATTAAACTCAAATAAAACGAAACATATTTGTTTATTTTCCATTTCTTTTTAAATTAATTTTCAAAAGGGAAGCAAGTGAAAGAAATAACAGAGTAGCGGGAAGAAGCGGTGAAAATAAAACTACTTAAATGGTTTACCTGCGGGACAAAACTTTGATACTGCGGGTGGGAGCGGGAAAAATTATATATATATTTGCGGGAGCGGGACATAATCTTGCGGGAGCGGGACTGAAAAATCCGTCCCGCGCAGGTCTCTAGTCTGAGCTTCTAAAGCCTGTACAAAGAAAAAAAAATAAACATTGCAGTAATTGCCTCAAGTTCAAGAAGAAAGAAGAAGGAAAATTGCTTATTTGAGATATGCATGTGTATACGCATACAGCAATGGCAAAAAGTATTTGCAACTATAAAACTGATTGAAGACACCTACTCTTTATCTTTAAGTGGGGACATTTCTGAGACACATGTATTTTACATTCAGTGCTTAATAGACATTTACTGTGTGAGCAAAATACATAATAATAAAGCAAACAGAGTCTATAGTCATTACCAGTCATCCAAGGAAATAAAAAAGTGCTAGAAAATGCTCAAAACACACTGGTAGAGTTTGTTGTTTGCCACAAGAGGGCGCTCTAGACAAACCATTGAATTTAATGGGACGGTTGTGGGAGAAGTGCTGAGACTTCAAAACCATAGGCACCTAGAATCCAGAGCCCTGTTCATAGGCTATACAGTGCTTATAAATTATTATTTATTAAAATCACCTTGTGTTGTACAGACAACTTTTTTTCTCTCTAGTGTGGCTAAATTAGAATGGGTTTGATTACAGCTAAACCATTAAATTAATAAAAATTTCATACAGTTATATATACGTTTTTCTTCACATAGCACTAAAGAAATCAGCTGGTGTGGAGCAGTTATTCATTCACACTTTGACTGACAGAACTTCAGTGAGACCCTAAAATAATTTGTTGGTGACATTAGCTTGGACAGCTGTTTCCCTCTCTATTAGCATCTCTGTTCTCAATCAAAATGTCAATCAGTTAACACTATATATATATATATTAGGGGTGGGCATAGATTATTTTTTTTTATCTAGATTAATAATTTGAGATCTGCCAAAGGCATTCAGAATCTGTGTGTTACCTATTATATTTGAGATATCTGTGTGTCAGTACTGCCATCTTATTATTTATCAACACAAATGGCCCAGTTTCACAAACATGGCTTAGTTTA
>JAUCMU010000899.1:0-10322 GCA_032275025.1 Enteromius treurensis | reverse complement strand
CTGCTGTTTTTCCCCACCTGTAAGTCGCTTTGGATAAAAGCGTCTGCTAAATGAATAAATGTAAATGTAAATGTTATGTTGTTTAAGCTTTGTGGATGTCCATTTGTTCAGCCCTCAGTTTTGTTTAATAAATGTTCATTTTGTGCATCACCGTCTCCGAGTTTCCCTGCCTTCGCTGGAGAGCGTTCATCGCCAGCTAACCTTTGTGACAGAACGACAGACCACCAGCGAGATGACGTTCTATGCACCGAACCCGCACATCTCCGCTGACTTTTATGCACGTCCGTGAGCCTGCACATCGCCGAGGATAATGCTCCCTTCACGGACATCTGGACGATATCCTCAGCTTCCCGGATCACGTTTGGCCATCAGGTGCGGTCCGCCACCGAAATCGCCTCGCTCCGCCGAGCCGCGGGGCGCGGTGCCGGTTTCAGTTTCATTTTCACGGCCTGGATCGCCACACAAAACTCTCACGGTCCCTAATCCACCTCTTCCAGCCACTCCACCCGATGCAGTGAGGAGAATTGAGGCAATATTTGAACTCGTGTTCAAAATGGCGGCTGAAGAAGCAGATGCCGATCCAGCCTTTGCGATGCCAGCGCCAGCAAAATCCCTCGCGGTTCCCAACCCGGCATTTGGGTTGCCAAAGCCGTCAAAAAGACTCTAAGTCTCTAAACCGCAAAGAACGGGTCCCAGCCCCGTTTTACGGTCTAGCGAACCATGTTCAGCCCAGTTGGTCCCAGTGTTACAGCCTAAGGAGCTGTTTAAAGCTCAGTCGGTACCGGTTTTACAGCCAGGAGTGCTATATGAGGCTCAGTCGGCTCCATAGCACGGTACGAGGGGCCGTGTTCAGTCCAGTCGTTCCCGGTAATGCAGCCTGACAAGCTGCAGAAGGTCCTCACGGTTCCAGGCCCGCAAGGAACCGGTCTCAACCCCGTAGTACAGTACGAGGAACCGTACTCAGATGCGTGGGTCAGCGATTTGGGGTCCGTATGGCTGGATCTGCCAGACCCTGTCTGTGATCCGGAGCCATTGTGGCCGGATCCGCCAGACTCGGTCTGTGATCTGGATCCACTCTGGCCGGATCCACCAGACCCTGTCTGTGATCTGGATCCACTTATGCCGTATCTGCCCAAGCCGGTTGGTGAGCCAAGTTCGGTATCGCCAGAAGAGCCAGAGCCGGCTGAGGTGTACAGACCACCCGAACACCATGGAGACTGTGAAGTCCCAGGGCCAGAACCTCCGGAGCCTGCGGGTGGCTCGGATACGCCATTGTGTCCACTTATGGCTGCACAATCTCTGGAGATGTCGGTGTCAGCCGTAGAATCTCCAGAGCCCCCATTCGTGGCTGCTCAACCCGTGGAGGTATCTGGGTCACAGTCCGGGGGGTTCAGGAGGACGCCTCCATCACCTGTTCAACCTGAAAGGGCGCTATCATGGTCTGTTCAGTCTTGAAGGGCGATACCACAGTCTGTTCGGTCTCTGAGGGCGTTTTCATTGTCTGGTCGGCCCAGGGGGGCTGTGCCACCATCATGCTCCGCAATGGAGGATGATTTCGCTGCCTGGTCAGCTCCAGAGGGCATCTCAACCGTCAGCGCCACCCAAGAGAGCGTCTTCGCTGATGGTTGGGTCCAGGAGGGCGTCGCCGCTGACTGGTCGGCCCCGGCGGGTACTTCAGTCGTCTGCTCCGCCCTGGAGGGCACTCAAACTGTCTGGTCGGCCCTGGAGGGCATTGTTATGGACTGTCCGGCCCAGGAGAGCATTGTTATGGACTGTTTGGCCCAGGAGGCTACTCCTACACCTGCTCCGCCTTGGAAAGCATATGAACTGTCTGGTCGGCTCAGGAGAGCATCTCCGTGGCCTGGTAAACCCAGGTGGGCTTCTCCACCGTCTGCTCCGCCTAGGTGGGCGTCTCCACCGCCTGTTCCGCCCCCGAAGCGCGTCTCCACTGTCTCCACCACCCCCTTAGAGACTGGTGTAGCTGTCTGCGCGTCTGGAATCCGTGCCTAGGGGAGGGGCTATGTAACGCCATAGGGGTGTTTCTTTGTTTAGTCCTCCCTTGTTCTGTGTTTACGTTTCTAGTCCATGTGTTCTGTATGTTTATTTATCTGTCAGTTAAATGTCTCTAATTTGTCTCTAATTTGTAACTCCGCCCTCGTCATTAGTGTTCACTCCCTGCTAGCCGTGTATGTCCAGGTGTTCTCCATTATCTTTGATTGTGTCTTGTATTTAATTCGTGTCTTTTGGAATGTTCAGTGTCTGTCGTTAATGTTATGTTGTTTAAGCTTTGTTAAGATGCTATTGTATTACATGTGTTTCCAAAAGGCCTTCGCTCATACCCATATAAAAAAGAGTTTAAAAATGCTAATCAATATAATTTTGAAGATGCTCGTACTTCTAAATTTGTAACGCTACTGTTTTAAACCACAGGGCGATCAAGGCCCAATAGGACCACCAGGGGCTCCAGGACTAGAGGTGAGTGCTTTCTTGATATACCTCTTGGATATCTTGAGTTAGACTTCAATTAGACATCTTAGCCTAATGACATACTAAGGAACCTCACGGCTTTTGTTGTGTTACAGTTGAGCATTAGTGTAAAATAGTAATAGACTTCAGATACTCCTATTGGTTTATGTCACTCAGCAAAGATACAAATACAAAAACCCCCTCTCTCCCAAATAAATTTCACAACAGCATCCAGACTTGACTCTGTTTCAGCAATGATGGTATAAAATGTAGTAAAAAATAGTCTGTTCTTGTGCCAAAGCCTGTCATACAAACAGCTGCCTGTCCCTGACAACAAGAGATGGATTCAAGTTAACAGTTCATTGCATTTAACCCACTTTTTCATGTACAAACAGTGCCAAAGATTCCACAGTTTTGGAGAGTCGGTCCAAGTGAGGCCAGTGTGGATAATTTAGCTAATGAGGCAAAAGGGTCAGACATTAGCTAATAGATGACCAGGGGATGTCTGTCCAAGCTCCAACATAAACACTGTAGAGTATTGTTCACTGGGTTTGTGAGACTGAAGGTGATGCATGTGTTTCTGAGTTATTTAATGAAGTTGCACTCTCTGTCTCTCTGGGCGAGCTCATATATTGGTGAATGGAGGAGATTGGTCCCAGGAATAGAGGGTAATGAGATGTCAGGGAGTAGATTTAGAGCACTAGGAGTCCAGTACTATGGGTAATTTCTACTTTCTGTTCAGGGCAGACCTGGGAGGAAGGGTTTCCCTGGGAATCCAGGGGAGGATGGAATGAAGGTAAGAATTCATGACGGCCAAAAGGCCACTGTAATTTAGACTCCAATTATCCATTAAATGTGTTTCTTCAAATATTTGGCCAAAGTAATTTTCGTTTAAAAATAAAATTCCCAACACCATTTCATCATCACACTATGTTTACAATGTAAAGCATTATGTATGAAATAATATTCAAGACAATTTGTGTTAATATATGTTTTTATTTAAGTATCGTAATTGATACGGCAATTATGGCTCATAAAGTATTTCATAGGGGAAAAGTTCATAAAGACCTCTGTTATATTCAGAAACAAATATAATAAATAGTATATCCAGTTTGGTGCAGCTGCTGATGGACAAAAATTATTTATAACAGCATCAGTCTGTTATAAACAACTACTGTGATGACTGTGATGACATTTTAATATATTTTTAATCATTTGATTTTAATAATTCATTGAAACATTTAAGACTAATGTATGCTAAAAACAATCAAACAATATTTTTACACATTGTTTACACATTTTTACACATTGTGCATTTTTTTGACTAAATTGAAACTTGAATGGAAGCGAAACACAAATAAGATATTATATCTATAACATTTGTCCTTCATTTTTCTTGTTTTCACACATCACATGTGTCTATTTTATCTCAAGCTCTTTACTGATGCTGTTGTCTCTAATGTTGGATAAAATCTAATTATGGGCAACATAGTTGAAGAAACACCTTTTATTTTTTTCTCTTCCCAGTAATCTGTAAATTAGTTCTCTTTATTATAAGTCATTACGTTTTTATTAAATACAGTATTATTAGTTTTTGAATTGCATATCTTGTCACGTTGCTGTAGGGAGAGCCTGGATTTCCTGGAAATCCTGGGATGCTCGGTGAGATGGTAAAGGATTTTTCATATACTTCTAAATATTTAAATGGTTTTTTATCTGGAGTTAATCATTTTTGATCTTCCCTTTCCTTTCTTGTGCACAATAGGGTCTTATTGGTTTCATCGGACCCGTCGGTGAAGTGGGGTTTCCTGGAGAAAAGGTCAGCATTCAGTTTAACTGCAGTTTCACAGCATTCTGCCATGTGTAATCATGTTAAATTCAAATTAGTATTGGTTCCTGTTTATATATGGCATGTGTTTTAAATCAATCATCAGACTTCATAAATCATTATGTTGGTTTTGTATCAGGCTCAATGTTGTCTTTTCATGATGTTAGTGTTATCTTCTGCTGTGTTGTTTGGCTTAGATGTGTTTCTTTTGCTCTCAGGGAGATCGTGGTGAGATGGGTCTGCCCGGGCCACCTGGAGAAAAGGGAGCGATGGTAAGGAGTAAGTCTGGATCTCGTCTCTGCTCTCAGGGGAACTCTTAGTGCCCACTTAACCTTGAGCAGTCACTATAACTCAAACAGCTCACAGCTACAATGGTTGGAAAGTAGTAGTGGGAAAATGCCTCATCAGCCATTTTCCATTCATGAGATAATCAGCTAGACCACTGCAACAGTCATTTCCCTTTCAATGACATCAGGAAATTGTTGCCATTTGCTGTTCAAAGTGGTTTGGGAATAATGTCAAAGTTGAAACCAAATTCAAGTCACTCCAAAGAACTCCAACAGCAACCTTCCAGTCTTTCCAAGACATTTTTTCATTATTTCAGTGTTTCAATAGTTCCTATAACAAATAAAACTGCCTATATGTATTTTTTTGCCCATAGCAATCCAAAAATAGTCGGCCTTCATTTCCATTTTTAATTATGAGTTCTTGCCAACAAAGAACCTAAGAGTTGTGCTCAGTGTAGTTTGCTACATTTTCTACAAGAGCTCTTTCCGCTATGCTGCAAAAATGTGTTATTAATTGAATTCACAATTTAAAGTACCCCTATTGTAGATTTTTGAAAATGACCTTTCATGCAGAGTGAAACACAGCTCTAAGTGAATGAAAATGTCCTGCAGAGTTTCAAATCGGAAAGTGCACTGTTTATCCACCATTTTCTTCAACGCTGAAGTAAGCCTATGGGTGAGACCTCTGGGTTATTAACAACTATAGGTAAAAAAACAAAATCCGAGTCACCCGAATACTGATTACCATCACCTGTCACCACCACCTGATCCAGATCACGACTCCCATTAAGCACCACATATAACCACACACCACTCTGCACACAGTGTCTGAGCTCGTTCTTGAGAAGTGGACTCTAACCTATCTCAGCGACCTTATTGTTACTTACCTGTTGAACTTACCTCTCCTCATTTGCTCCTAGATCCTCTGTGTTTCTCCAGATCCCAAGGATTTCCCTCCTTGTCTCTCCAGCGTCTGTGGTGTGTGGTTGTGGTCTTTATTGTGTCTCTGTCTCCGTCTAGTGTGATCATCTCATCGTCCGCTCACCCTGCAACAAAGATATCAACAATCATCATTCTGCATTCTCAAGTGTTCCATTCAATTCCATTCCTGAGTTACTCACATTCTCTCCTCTGCTCCTGTTTGAAATCATTGTTAATAAACAACTGTTGATTTGAACTTACCACCTGTGTCCCTTCCGCTTCATAACAGAAGATCAAAGAAGGATGTCATTGGGACTGTGTTTATACTGCGGGCAGTCCAGACATGGTATCCGGGCTGCCCTCATCGTCCTCCACGCCCGGTGGTGAGCACAATTCTTCCCATGTGTGATAAAACCTCATCACCGGGCATCTCACGCGACATCTTGGCATTAAAACCTCGCCCACTAAATTAGTCTATCAAGTTCAATCTGTCACTGGTCAACCTCTCGAAGAAGAAGAATGTGAAACACCGCAATGCACCTATTCACCTACGAGTTGGCCAGTGTCATGAGGAGAAGATTTGGTTCTCGGTTCTGGAGGGCTCTACCATCGATGTAGTCCTAGGGCGTCCGTGGCTGGTGAGGCACGATTCCATCCTCTCTTGTGGCACAGGTGAAATCCTTTAGTGGGGTCTCCAATGTTGGCCTGAGTGCTTTCCCAGTTTTCCTCTTCGCACTCCAGCTTCTCTCCCACCAATGCTCGACTTCCATTGAGAGCCCTATAGAGAAACAGTCCGTTGAAATTCCTCCTGGTTATGCTTCATTCCAAAAGGTCTTCTGCCCCAAGAGAGCTGCCCGCCTGCCACCACATCGACCATGGGACTGTGCCATCAATCTGCTCCCGGCTGCCCCAGTGCCCCACGGTAAAATTTATCCATTATCCATCCGGGAAACTAAAGGCATAGAGGAATACATCCAGGAAGCCTTTGCTCAAGGTTACATCCGTCCCTCTACATCCCATGCTGCTTCAAGCTTTTTCTTTGTCGCCAAAAAAGATGGTGGACTGCGTCCATGCATAGACTACCAGGCAACTGTACTCTTCAAGTATCCACTTCCACTCGTCCCCGCAGCCCTGGAGAAGTTACGTGGAGCCAAAGTCTTTAACAAACTTGACCCAAGAAGTGCATATAACCTACTCAGGATCTGCCGAAAGGGACTAGTGGAAGACAGCTTTCATCACCCCTACCGGCCATTATGAATATCTTGTGATCCCTTATGGATTAGTAAACGCACCCTTCATCTTCCAAAACTTCATGCACGAGATCTTCCGTGAATACCTCCATCAGTTCCTAGTTATTTACATAATTTACTCATCTTCTCCTCCAACATCCATGAACATCGCCAACATGTCAGTAAAGTTCTCACCCTGTTACAAGAACACCAGTTATTCCTTAAGGCAGAAAAATGCTCAGTCCACCAGTCATCAGTGCATTTGCTAGGGTACCATATAGATCACACTGGTGTCAAGATGCGGGAAAGGTCGATGCGATCCCTAACTGGCCCACACCTTCAACGATCAAAGACCTCCAAAGATTCCTGGGATTCGCAAACTCCTACCAACGTTTTATCGATGGGTATAGTACTATTACCAGTCCACACACTTCCTTACTCAAAGGTAAACCGAAGCATCTGCCTTGGACCCCAATTACCATTCATTGTTGAAGTGAATGCCTCCACCACCGGCGTAGGAGCCGTACTATCACAGCAGCAGGGGAATCCACCTCAACTCCATCCATGTGCATACTTCTCCAGAAAGCTCAGTCAGGCAGAGAGAAATTATGACATCGGCAATCGAGAACTGCTGGCCATAAAGTTGGCGTTGGAGGAGTGGCGACATTGGCTGGAGGGGTGCATTCATCCGTTCCAGGTACTCACTGACCACAAAAATCTGAAATACCTCAGAGAAGCTAAACGGTTAAACCCACGCCAAGCCCGGTGGGCACTCTTTTTTTACTAGATTTAAATTCACTTTTACTTACCGACTAGGTCCCAAGAATGTATGCGTAGATGCGCTGTCCAGACTCTATGCCTCTGAAGAATCTCCCGAAGTTCCAAAGCCCATCATTCCAGAGAATATCTTTGTTAACCCCAATCACTGAGTGCCACCAGCCTGGGGTGTCGGGAATGTGCGATGTTGAAGACCCCACATCATCTGCCATCAGGAAAGCTCCACCCACTTCCCATACCTAACCGCCCCTGGTCACACCTAGGGGTCGACTTTATCACCGATCTCCCCCTGTCTGAAGGTAATACCTGTGTCCTTGTAATAGTGGATAGATTTTCTAAATTCTGTCGTTTACTGCCTCCCTTCAGCCTGGGGAATGCTCTTCGACAATATCTTCTGAGCATATGGATTACCCGAGGACATTGTATCAGACAGGGGTCCCCAATTCATATCACGGGTATGGAAAGCCTTCTTTCGTCTCCTAGGTGTGACTGTAAGCCTCTCCTCCGGCTACCATCCCCAAACCAACGGACAAACAGAACGCAAGATCCAGGAAGTGGGATGGTTCCTCCGTACCTTCTGCCATGGCCACCAAAACACTTGGAACCAGTACCTGGGCTGGGCCGCGTATGCACAAAACTTCCTAAGGCAAGCAACCACCAGACTCACTCCATCCCAATGGGGCAATGTTACATCCACACTGAATACTGATTACCATCACCTGTCACCACCACCTGATCCAGATCACAACTCCCATTAAGCACCACACACCACTCTGCACACAGTGTCTGAGCTGTTCTTGAGAAGTGGACTCTAACCTATCTCAGCAACCTATTGTTACTTACCTGTTGAACTTAACTCTCCTCGTTAGCTCCTAGATCCTCTGTGTTTCTCCAGATCCCAAGGATTTCCCTCCTTGTCTCTCCAGCGTCTGTGGTGTGTGGTTGTGGTCTTCATTTTGTCTCTGTCTCCATCTGGTGTGATCATCTTATCCTCCGCTCACCCCGCAACAAAGATATCTACAATCATCATTCTGCATTCTCAAGTGTTCCATTCAATTCCATCTCTGAGTTACTCAACTGTCATTCTCTCCTCTGCTCCTGTTTGAACTCATTGTTAATAAACAACTGTTGATTTGAACTTACCACCTGTGTCCCATCCGCTTTGTAACAGTAAGACAATGGAAGTGTTTTTTAACCTTCCACACAAAGAAATCCGTTGTCGGGGACTTCCAAAACCAAAATATGAACCTTTCATTACGATTAATAGGGGCACTTTAAAATACTAGTACAAAATACAAGTTTACTTGCAATGGTGTACAGTACAGTTAAAACGGAACAATAAAACAAATACAACTTAGAGATTATGTCTTTTAATAGAGATTGTTCTATAATGTGCCTGTAATTGATGTTTTAGGGACACCCAGGGGCTCCAGGTGAGAGAGGCCTATCTGGACCAGAAGGTACACCAGTAAGTCAATTTTATGTATTAAACATGGCCAAGATTAATACAATCTCTTCTTGCTGGCCTAGAGTCTCTGCAAAAAGTAACATGGGCACAAATCAGCTCTGTTTTGTGTCTTATTTTGCTGTTGTAATTTCCACATTTTGTGCAAGCTCAGGTCTGAATCTTTCTAGGAAGATCCAGATGACAGAAACATCATAACTGGCCAAGTCTGTCTCATTTTATTCAGTAATCAAATTAACATTTTCCCTCCGCACTGTTTACATTCTCTCGTTAAAGCTGTCCATGCACACTGATAATAGGCTCTTGCGTAATTAGAGTCCTACTGAATGAAACCTGACAACTCCTTGTGCATCTTTGCTCGTTTCACACAAGCATTGACGTCATGCGAGTGTTTGGCAGGAAATACCTTTTAAAGGCACTCAGATGACCCTGTAAGGAGGGCAAAAAGTGCTGCGGAGTACAAACATAAATAGCAGCCTTTGAAGGACAGAGCTTTCACCCTGCAGTTGTAATCGGGTCAAGTGATGTTTGTTTGCCTGCCAGAGACTCTTGCCAGCTCTAACTGAATTTCTCAGGGAACATTCTCCTGCTGCCTGATTCAGCACTCTGTTCTGTGTTTCCAGGGGCCTCCCGGGTCTAGGGGCTTCAGCGGCACCAGAGGACCCAAAGGCAGAAGGGTAAGAACTGATCATTTTGACTATCAGTAATGATGGTCCTTACATAAACATGTGCATTGGAAAGTAAAAATGTTCAAGAATTAAAAGTAAGACATATTTTTATAAGTAAAACAGTATAATGTTCAAGCTATGCTCATCAGCAAAAGTCTTACCTTAACAACTCTACCCATTAACATATTTTTGTAATCTCTCTAGATAGTTATCACTGTATACTCAAGATTTTCTTTCTAAGTGGAGGCCGTTCAAGTTTGCATAGGCCTATAATGAGTTTTGCATCGCCATATAGTTCTGTCATCTTTGGATAGTTTTGCATCCTGCTAATGTATTGGTTACTGGAAGCTATACAGGGCTATATTTCCTTTATATTTACAGTCAGTGACTGCATCATGGGAGAAGAGCTTGAAAGATGGTATCTTCACGTCAGTTCTGATTACATTACCATTATAAACTTATTTTAATTTTATCCCCACAACCGTAATGATAATCACTATCACTGATTTGGAACGTCACATTAATTGTGACCCTGAGCCATAAAACCAGTAAGTCACACAGGCACATTTGTAGCATTTTCATTTTTTTTTTCATTTTTATTCATTTTAGCAGACGCTTTTATCCAAAGCGACTTACAGGTGAGCAGCTGGGGGAATGGTGCCTTGCTCAAGGGTCTCACCT
>JAUCMU010000898.1:0-10335 GCA_032275025.1 Enteromius treurensis | reverse complement strand
TGGCGAGTTCCCATATGTAACGTCTCCGTTCCCTCCTTCAGGGAACGTGGGTTACAATAGTAACCTAGACGTTTTTTCTGCAACAGGTTTCCTCTTCTAATTAAACCCTCTTTTATTTCTGAATGCAACAAACAAATTCCTAATGGGTGCAAACAAGTCCTGTCCCACGTTTTTACTCATTCATTATCTATTTACACTCTAAAATATGTCCGTTTCACATTTCACTGAGTGCTGCGCTCTTACTGATAGATGCATCAAAACTAGATATTTTTATATTTAAAATACATAACATAAGCATTGAAATTGAGACAGTTGGGAATTATTGGTTTGATTCCTACAAAAAAATAAAAATAAATTCTGCAGAACTTCTCCATTTTTCCCCAAAGATCAGGATGTTATGTATATCTCCAGAGAGGTGATTATAAAGAACATGACACTTGTCTGGTTTGAGATGCCTAGAGCTCTCCCGAGGCCCATCTGTGAATGTTTAGCATTAATTAACATTTGAAAGAAAGTTTTTATAAATATGATCGCTGTCATGGATATGATTAATAAGATTTATGCCATGAGATAAGGTAAGATAAGAGATAAGATATTTTGCACTCTAGGGTCACATATGAACCAGCTAGACATAATCTTTTTTTCCAGCAGTATTACATGCAGGTTTTAAAAAATCTCGCTCTCTGTCTTTGTGCAGCAAAATACAGTCGGGCAGCAAACTGGTGCTGAGCGTCTCAACCGATGCTTGCCAGGGAAAAGACAACTT
The DNA here is from genome assembly GCA_032275025.1 of Enteromius treurensis. Classification (NCBI taxonomy): domain Eukaryota; kingdom Metazoa; phylum Chordata; class Actinopteri; order Cypriniformes; family Cyprinidae; genus Enteromius; species Enteromius treurensis. The sequence goes on along the minus strand of JAUCMU010000898.1, from coordinate 9,569 downwards.
TGTGCGCTATTTGGAGCACGTGCAGGCTGTCATCACCGTCAACGCCAGCCGCCGTGGAGACCTCAACATCAACATGACATCACCGATGGGCACCAAGTCCATCCTGCTGAGCCGCCGACCCCGGGACGACGACGCCAAGGTGGGTTTCGACAAGTGGCCCTTCATGACCACCCACACATGGGGCGAGGACCCTCGAGGAGCCTGGCTGCTGGAGGTCGGCTTCCAGGGCGAAGCCCCGCAGAGCGGCGTGCTGAAGGAGTGGACCCTCATGCTGCACGGAACACAAAGTGCCCCTTACATAGACCAAGTGGTGCGGGACTACCAGTCCAAACTGGCCATGTCCAAAAAAGAAGAGCTTGAGGAGGAGTTAGACGAAGCTGTGGAGAGAAGCTTGAAAAGCCTTTTGAGTAAAAGTAACTAGCCACGTGCATGATAATATCCTCTCTGTATTAGCGTATATTCCTAGCCCGTTCTCTCTCGGCTTTCTCTTTTTTCTTGTGATTATTTGATGAATGTCTGACGTGAGTCTCTCCTATTAAAGTGTATTCTCTGAATGATACAGCGGCATCGAAAACCATTTCGACACTTAAAGACGCGCTTGGAAACGTTTGAATTTCACTGTGCCAAATATCAAAGCAAGTGGCATTTACATCAATGAAAGACAGCACAAGCACCATTTATAAGCAAACACTTCACTAAAAGACCTTCTATACAGTTCAACCATCTACTAATCCCCAGCAGAACCTCAGAAAGTTAGTCCTGAGAATTCCTCTAGCATTATTTGTATATATTTTGTTTTTAAATGCAGTGACATTCAGACTATAATGCGTGATTTTAGTGTCCAAATGGGTTTTTTCGCACCGCTGTATGCCCCAGTGAGAAAATATCTTACTTTCGATGTTCCTTTTTTACTCTTTACAGAAATGTATATAAACCAAATATATCAAAACTTTATTATGTCTTGCTTACCCTGCTGTCCCTCATCTCTGCTGTACAGTTCGTGACTGTAAATCATTTTGTGTGATTCTCCTTTTAAAGTTTAGTATCTTGCAAACAGAGCATTGATATTCCTTTGTTTGTTTCTTTCTTTTTTGTGAGGAGAATTTTTTAATTTTATTTTATGAATAGATGTAATGTCCATCATTCTTCTGCTTATGGCCAAACATAGCATATTTCATAGCAGTGTCTATATATAATAAATCTATTTAGCTGTTTGTTAAAGCACCTGAGTGATTAAGACAGTAATTTCCCAGCGGGTTGGGTGATGAGGGGTTGAAAGTTTAACCTGGTAACAGTTTTGAACACAGGTCATCCAACGAGAACTATAAGTACATTAGGTACACATAAACAGGAACATAAGCATAATTCCTAATAATAAGACATGTACACCATTATCTTTACTTTTTGGTTGCCAATTGATGTAGTAACTTGCTGTGTTTATTTCTGTGTGTAGTTATAGTCATTACAAGGCTTGATGCTGTACCTTGCTTTTCTCAATTTGTAGCTTAGTGTTTTTTTATGGTACTAAACAAAAACATCTTTGGCAAAAACAACAACAACAGAAAAACAGTGCATTGTGTCCAAGTCAGAGTGCTCTGTTGAATTCTGAATGTGATATTTCAGTTTTTCTCTTCGCTATGGACCTTGCATAGGAAAATATGTAAAGGTCACATCTGTATCCTGCAAGGTCAGTTTAATGAAAAATGGATGAGTTTCTTTTTGCAGCTGGCTCAGGCAGAAAACGGAATGATTGTTGCTTGTTGCTTGAACTAACTGAACTCCAAGTGACTGTTAGTTGTATACTTAAATGAAAAGGTTCTGATTTATTTATATATTTTTAAAGCTGCATTGCCTTTGTTACTGACCTTTAGTCATCTTTATAATCAATCAATACAGTAACAGATGCATGCATATATCTCATGAAAACACATTTAAAATAAAACACGTAATAATCATAATGTCAATTACTTTATACCCTTTAAATATAAAATGATAATTAATGTAGAGAATTAGATATGGTGGTTATCCATGCCATATTTTGGAGGTTTAATTTCCACTGTAATAAACTACTGCAGTTGGTAAATATTGATTGACATTAAAGTAATCATTGCAAAAACACAGATGTGGCATGTTTAGGTGACTGATATCACGTCTCTGTAAGTTATTTTGCATAAAAGGATTTACAGCAAAGAAATGGTTTAATAGATTAAAGTCTGCGTGAAACGGAAGTTTGTGACTGATTTTGCTTCCATATTGTGACATACTTCCAGGAGAAACAGAATATTAATGGGGAAACTAGAAGCCGTTGCTTGTTTTTTCCTCTTTAATTGTTTGGATGAAGTAATTGTAGGCGTTCATTCAGAAATGAACTATGGCAGTTGAAGGTGCGGGTTAGGGCTCATGCCCAAGCTATCAAACTGACATCATCAGAGAAGACCCATTGTTTCAGAGGGGAGGAGCATTTTCAGGTTTGGATTAAAGATTACGGATTGATTTGCACAGATGAATCACACAAATAGCAATGTGAGCTAACAAAATAAATATAGTCGGTTTTGATTTCATGCAGAATTTAAATAAAACAGACACAAATCTATTTTTTACAGAAGAAATACAAGTCAACAGTACTTAGAACTACTCTCACCTGAAGAAGATGCACAATACCCCTCATTATAACCACTGTGGCAACTGTCCTGTCCTAGAAGGTGTGTTACATAAAACTAACCAAATATTATAAAAAATATTGAAATTAAATAACCCATGATGTTTAGAGTATATGTGCACACTAGAAAAGCATCTGATGCAAGCTGGCAATCAGTTAATTTTGTCAACCAATGTGATTAAGCAAATACTCTTTAACCTCCCCTTCGCTGGTCTCTTACTGGATTGGTCATCTAGGTTTGTTCCAGGACCTTGTAAGTTACAAAGTAAGCACTAGAGGTAGGCTAGTGTAATGTGACAACACACAGACACAAATTGGGATTTTTTTTTGGTATTGATGTTTATTTGTGTTGCAGTTACACATCAAGACTGTAGTGAGCAATGCTGGTGTCGTAATTTGAACAAAATAGTAGCGAATAAATCTAAACATTTGCTTTGGATTGACATGAGAGTAAGGGCGAGAGAGGGTGATGCTGTACAAGTTAATGGGGGTGGCTGCATGGCTCTATTCCACAACCTAGGCACCATTTTAAGGCATCATAGGCAAACTCCCGATGACAAGGGCGTTCCAGTAGGTAAGCAGCTTTTGATTTACTGCCTCCAACGATACCGAGACGTGAAAAAATTCTAAGGCAGCATTGCAAGTATCTTTTGCAGAGAAGGCAATTCCAGAGTAAAAATATCCATCCAAGATGGCAGACGAAGCAAGAGAAAATGCAGGAAATAAATATAAAACTGAAAATGTACCATTTTTATGCTCTCTTTTTTTATGATTATACATTTCTGAACATACTTTTTTTAGCCTAGCAACATGATAAAAACCAAACTCGTTTAAAACCATTTGTTGAACAGAGATTCCCTTGTGCATTTGGTGAATAGCTTTGAGAAAAATGTTTCAAATCAATCGCTTAAAAAGTTCCGTTTCAGTAAGGATGGTGCCTCAGAAGGCTCACTAGGTTTTGGAATAGAGCCTGTGAATCCAATTAAGACTGGCAGTTAAAGTTTTCTTTGTCAAGGTTCTTAGTACCAAATTTCTGTTTGTATGACATGGCGTTTTATTTTGGCTTCCCAAGTTTTCAGACAGTAAAGGCCAAAGGCAATGGTTAGCAGCACAGCACTAGGAATCTCGTCAACAGCAGGCAGGAGGCAAAACTGGAGCAGGTCCGAGACAGGAGTGGATAGAGCGTGCGGAATGTTTGAGTGGTCTCAAGAAGATCTATCGGCATGTTTCTTTTTGCTGGTCTTCTCGATCATGGTCTCCACCACTGTAGTTGTCTCTTCATAGCCCTTCACTTTTTTGTCAGGTGAGAGCTTCTCCACCGACTCCACTACTTCTACTTTCTCGTACGTCATGGAGTCAGGGGGGATGGAACTGGATGATGGCATGGGTGGAGGGCCTCGAAAGCTCCTGGGATCTTCCGAGGTCTTGCTCTTGCCACCACGTTGGGGTGAGGGCTGCCTGGGGCCTGGAGGAGGGCTGGGGTCTCTGTACTCACGAGGGCCTGGCGGTGGACTGGGGCTCGGTTCTGGTTTTTTCGTCTTTGGATGAGGTTCTCCATTTTTAGACTTTCCCCTGTCCCCGTTGCCACCTGGCTTCCTATCTCCATTGTCTTTTCCCCTTTCTGGATCTGAGGGTGTGGCAGGGGGTAAGGGTGTTGGTTCAGATGGGGGGCCCGGGACAGGTGTGGGTGTACCTCTCCAGCTTGGATCATAAGGCATCATGCCATCTTGGATTGTGACGTAGACGTGACTGGCAGAAGGGGTGGTCGAAAAGAAGCAGGGGTCCAGGTAGCTAGAGTCACCTGTCACTAGTACGTAGCGTCCCTTGGTAAAGAAGTTAGCGATCGGCTCTGGTCTCTGTACTCTCCTCATGCGATCGCGTATGATGTTACAAAGCGTGTCGAAGGCTTTGCTGATCTGGGCGCCATCAGGCACATCCTCACGAGGAGCATGCTCCTTATTTCCCACCCCCTGCTCCTCTATCAGTCCATTCTCTTCCTCTTCATATTCTTCTGCTTGATTCCCCTCAAATCCACTTGCTCCTTTGGATGAGATCTCTTTCTTTTTAAACACTTTTTTAGCCAAAGACTTCTGACGAGGTTTTACATTGGTGATGTCTTGGATGACTTGGGTGATATCTAAAAAGCAGATAACAGATCTTAGGGTCAAATGACTATGGTTGTGTTGTAAATAAAGAAAGTGTTTCAAATAAATGCATATGTAAGGCTTTGCAAAATATGCTCTGGCCAAGGCATGAAACATACTTTAAAATGTTTGCAGGGTCAAAGCATGTATTGTGTTCTTAGCTGGGCAACTCTAATGAGCTTTCTAATTCCTGTAAACTACAGTCAATTTTTGGCACATATATTGTAGTTAATTCTGTCGGTTTTTTACCACCGCAGCACAGGGCTTGCAAGTATGCTCAATGTGCGGACTATGTTATTGCAATGCATTGATAAAATGTTATTTCCTGGAATTAGCTTTTGTAAAATAAGGGATGTTCTCAGCCTCAGACTTCATGCCCAATGAACTGCCCACACTGAATGTCGGGACCTGTTCAAATGACTTATTCATCAGTTTAGTTCAGGAGTGTGCTTGTGAGTGTCCCTGGCTCTTATGTGCCCTTGATGTGCATTTCTGCTTGCAGCAGACTTCTACCCAGCAGTCAAAGCAGCGCTACATCGCAACAGTGTGGACTCTGAGTAATAATTAATATTTTGGTCCAAACAACGACGTGACGCGATCAAGTAGAGGCACGTGCTAATCCAGCAAACATGTCGGCAATGCAAAGTGGTTAAATCTGTCAAAGAAAGACACAAAAACCATTACAAGCACCAAAAACGAGAGACTGTTTAGTAGAGAAGGGGAAGGGTGGTTGTTGCTGGTTACTGTATGATGATTGCATTCATGAAAAAAAAATTAATGTCATGTAATGTCATACACATATATTGCATGTATTCTGACAGCGCTACACAAGCTCTTTTTGTCCAAAGCGCAAGGAAAATCTGTTGTCAACAAAAAGAAGCACTTTTCCTGTGGGTTTCTGCCAAAGCTGAGAAAAAACTTTTTTTTTTTTTTTTTTTTTTACAGTTAGAAATGTTAGGATTGTAATTTTACTGTTGTTCTGTAATATAAAATAAAAAGACAGTAATAAAGATAATAATAATCAAAACAGTTCTATTAATATGTTTATTATAATATAAATACAGTATTGATATGTGGGATGTTTTAAAGAGTTTTCTTCTTCTCTGCAAGACTACTTTTATTTGTACAGTAAAAAATACATGCCAGATTCAAAAAGTGTTATTTTACTAACTTATTCATTTTAACTTCAGTTGCTTATTATAATTTAAAAAAAGGGTTCAGTGCTAAATATTGTAAAATAGTTTTGTTATTGATTTTTTCAAAGCAACACAAAACAGTAAAAAAAGTGAATATTGGCTATTGAATTTATGCAATTGTGAAAAAGATGCAAAATACATGGAGGTAGAAAAACACGAAAAACTGTGTTTGGTATTCGGCCTTCGGTCCAGTGTTTCATTTTGTTTGTCTTGGCAAAGACTTTGTTTCAGTGCATCCCTAATGATTTTCCAAGCTTGGCCCTTTTGATTCCAAAGTCCTATCACATCTATAATGCAAGATCAGGTGAAGTACCTCAGTGAGAAGTGAATATCTTCAGCATATGCATGAAAGTACTGACAGTCTATATAGCATGCCAGTCGATCTTTTTTTTGTTTTTATTTTTTACCCTACCTTATGCGACAGTCCGAGTCTGGCTACATTAGACCTTTACAGTGCTAATAGGATGGAAATTGATATTGATGACATAGGGTAACTCTATACTTCATTACCAGTATGTACATAACGAGTTTATAATTTAAGCCAATATAAAAAGACAAATGTACTGGACAAACCTAAACCATTTACTTTTTGCTTAGGAAACATTTTGCTGCAAACAGCATTTACTTGCTACTGTTCCACGAGCGCAGACATAAAGGTCATTAACATTTCTCATTGTTAACAGGCCAATGCAAAAATCTTATAGGCAATTTTATTATGTTTCTACATTCAAGTAGCTGTAGAGACAGCGAGCGAGACAAGTGGGTATGATTGACAGCTGAGTGGGCGCAAATCTTCATTCTGGCCAGCAGCTGCTGGCTGCTGATTTGTTGCCTTTTAAGACTATCACAATGATGCAGTCATGTTACATAACACCCCACCCCCAACCCAGACACTCACCTTTTCCTTTCTTGGTCAGGCTAGGACTATGGCTGCATTTATAATTGGTTGTGGGCAAAGAAATGGCTGTCCCAATTATCGCTGAGTTCAGTCTGTGGCAGTGAAAGGGAGAAAGAAAACGAAGCAGCCATATAAAAGAAAGATTTCATTGAAAACTACATAAAAAATGAATAATGTAAAAAGTAATGATGTTGGAATACATTTACACTTAGATATCTTTAAAGAATTTAATTGCAGTAGATAAAGAAGAAATTGTCAAAACACACACACACACACACACACACACAAAAACAAGCTAGGTATATTGGGTAAGACAACTATGTAGTTATACTGCCACTGTGTGGCAGCAAGAGTCCTAACCAAATATTATTTTAAATTATATGAATATATCCATTATCCAGAGCAGTGCAGGTAAACAGGTGTTCTTCATTGTCTTATTACAATAATGTAATAGTATGACACATTAATCTCAAATAGAATATACAGTATATATGGTCCACATATAAAGCTGTCTCACCTATTGTCTTCGTTTTCGATGATCCTCTTATACCGCTCCAGCTCGTTCTCCAGAGAGGTCTGGTACATGACCAGCTGTCGACAGTCATTGGTGTATTTCTCCAGTGACCTCTCGGCCTCTTCGATCTCCTTCCTGAGGGTCTCAATTTGCTCGTTGTAAAGTTGGATCTCGTCGTCGTAGCTCTCTTGTGTGGTCTTGATGGTTTGTTCCAACACAGAGGTCTAGAAAAACAGAAACAATCTGTACTGTATATACATACTATTACAGATTCAAACAGCTGTTTTCTATGTGATTATCTGTTAAACTGTAAATGATTAATAAAAAGTTCAAAAGTATTTGTACAGTAATAGACAGATTTTGTAACATAATATAAATGCTTTTACTGACTATTTTGGTTAATATAATGCATCCCAGAAGAATAAAAGTAGGCTATTTATTTCTTGAAATGATGCTTGCTGACTTACAAACGAACATAGTGTACATGTTTCACAATGTTCCTAACAGTGGACAACTCATTTGTTTAGTTTTTTTGTTTATTAGCTGTTAACAAAAATAATAGCATTTTTTCAATTCAGTATATGCAAGTTAATTGCATATTGTCTGGCCTAAGCTATTAGTATTAATATAAACAAATTTTAATGCAACATTTTGGTTACATTTGTACGCAGTGTTGGGTCTCTATTTGAGTTACAAGTTACAAGTTTGCTAATGAAGCAAAACCAGCGTATTTGCTGTCATCTATGTTGAAAATGAAATCCAGTTTTTAAAATTCTGTGAGAGATGACCCGTGCAGCTCTTGGCGGCTCACCTCAGTCTGCAGCCTCTGTTTCTGTGTGTGGAGCTGGCAGAGGGCGCTCTTGTACTCCTCCAGCTGACTGTGCAGCACTGGCATGCGCCTCTGAGCGAGCAGCCGCTCCTGTTCCTGCGAGAAAACAGCTCTTATGATCAAAGATCTGAGCACATCAAGGTCCAGCATGTTTCACTTTTGACTCATGTCACTGCGCACCTTACAAATCCAGAAAATGACTTTCCTAAAAGAGCTGTGACGCTGAAAGTCTTTTCTGAGAGAAGACGTCCATTTACACGACTTAGTTAGTGCTGATTAAAAATAAAGAGCTAAAAGCATGTACAATTAGCTTGATTAAATGTTATACTTTTTTCTATTAGCCTAAGTGCTAGCAACTTTGAACAAACACCCAAAGATAAATAAGACCAAAAATATAATAAAATATATGAAAGATAAAATGTAAGAGTTTAGGGCAGTACATCCCATGGACTATAATGATAACAACAGAAGAAAAATATAATTGGAATCCCTTTCAGAAAAATTTCTCCCCAGCTGTTTCATGATAAAAAATTATATATATATATATATATTTAGAAGAAAAAAAACACTGATAACCAATCAGAATGTTTCCTGTCTTAACAAGACTTAACATTTTAAAGCGGCAGACGACAAAACTGCAGCACACTTATAATAAACAGAATGTTATCATGTTGATGTGGAAGCTAATGTAGTTCTCCATGTGGTTTTTAGGCCAATATTTTATAAATCACTCAACACCATTTGTGCAATGGAATGTGAATGAGTAATACCTCAAAATGTTTTTTTCCCTTCTTTTTTTCCTAAGCAGACTTTCACCTGTCAGGCTATGAAACGATCAAAACGATTCCTACAGATGTACGAAGAAAGAGGGACCTTTTGACTTGGGCCAGTAAGCATGTGTTCAAAAATCATAGCAGCCACACATCAATGCACTAAAAAACACTCAAACACCTTAGCAACCACATAGCAGGGCCTTGGCAACCCATTTTAGCAATGTGCTTTTGAGCTTTGCAAAGGCATGCACCACTCACTCTTTCCTCAGAAAATATGACCATGTACTCTGTGTATTCTTTATACACTAATACAAGACAATATAATTGCTTGGCTTGCTAGCATGTCCCTAATGGTTGCTAATTTTGTACATGGTTGCTAGCAATGGTCTCTACTAAATGTCAGTGTTTCCTCTTGTGTTCCCCCTTTGTATCTTTAGCTATTTTTAGCACATTATAAGTACACATTTAAACGAACAATTGTTCCCTATCAGGAACTCACACTGCGTTGAAACGCTTTGGGAACGCCTCAGTGTGCCCACGCTCTGAATCTGCTGTG
>JAUCMU010000897.1:0-10338 GCA_032275025.1 Enteromius treurensis | reverse complement strand
ACGCAAGAAGCAAGTCATTGGTGATTTTAACAAGCACAGTTTCTGTGCTGTGATGGGGCCTAAAACCTGACTGAAATCCTTCATAGATATAATTTATCTATTCTTCAGTCAACATCATAACATATATACAGCGCACCCGCATGGACCAAACATGCGTGTGTTTATGAATTACTCACATTCATGCGTACTGATATAACATGTATATGCTTCTGTGGAAATGTCCTCTACGTGTTCACCTTCCTTTGAAATGCAGCTGTCTGGAGATTTCATAAAGCAAAGCCGATGGCTGCTAAAAGACAGTCGCACTTCAAAACATTCATGATGAAATTGCCACCATCTGACACTTGTGTGATGCGTACAATTTGTGTGAAACAAGAAGTGTGGGATCAGAATTGTGCATTTGTTTACTTTTTTCTGTTTCAGGCATATGACAACAGAACATCTGAGATATAGAGTCGGAATTCGGACTTCATGACTGCCAATTCTGAGAAAAAAAGAATTACGATAAAAACAGTCAGAATTGGGAGATATAAAATTGGAATTTCAAGATATAAAGTCAGAATCGTGAGATAGAAAGCTGACAATGTGTGATTTAAATTCGGAATTGTGAGACATAAAGAACAAAAGTTTTATTAAAGCTTGTCAAACACTAAAAAAATGAAACAAATGAGAACGTTTTCTTTGAAATTGAGACTCATCTTCTGAATTATTCAAGTAAAAATCACTTTTCTTTATTGAGTTGAGTTTCTTTTTTGGTTGTTAGTTTTTTTTGGATCACAATTACTTGACTGTTGCAACACTGAAAGGTTGAAACTTATTTTATCTTCAAAAGGGTTTGAGAAAGAGATAACAAACGGCAGAAGAGCTACAACTAGCAATACTATAATTACCTAAACAATATCTCAGTTGTTGTTTTATGACTTTGTCAGGTTGCATGCTGGGTTAGATTCACATGCATAAATGCATGAACTGGTAAATGTACATCAGAAACTCAAGCCACTTTGGATAAAAGTAAGTCTGCTATATGCAATGTGATATAGCATGACTATATGTTATTCCAAAGCAGTTTTCTGTTTCTGCAGCTTGTAGGGAGATTGTGGCATGTTGCACGAGCTCTTAGCTGTGAACTACAGCAGCGTCCTCCTCAGATCTGCTGTCTCTCTGGCCCACAGACTTCTGGGAATGCACACGTCTTTCATCACGGCTGCCACAGGGAGCCCTGTAATGACAAGCAACCCTGTCGCCTGGCAAAAGATGGATGTTTTTCCATGAGGGTAGAAAGAGCGAGCTTCCGGACGTGTTTTCATTGTGTGCCTGTAATGGAGCAAGGCTCGTGTTCTGGCCCGCATGCTGTAATCTGTGTTTCTCTGACAGAAGAACCGGAGACGTGGCCCGTGGGAGGATGTTGTCTCCAGTTCACTGCTACTCGCTGATGATAACCGACTTCCGCCACCCTTAATAAGCTGGAGAAATGTGTACGCTCATTATAATGAATATCCTGGGGTAGATGTACATTTTCTGTCCATGCTGTCTTCTGACTTTAGCGTAATTAGCACCCAGTCAGATGGATCTGAGAGCGGAGAGCGGGAGTCTGTCGAGAGCAGGTCATTATCAGAAGAATATCCTCAGGGAACTCAAGCTTTGGTGAAGGGGATTTTCTTCTCTGTGCTTCTCAAATGAAATAGTAGGTTTGCAGAATGCCTCAAGTGTGAATCATGTGGAAGAAAACACATTTTGAGTATTATATGGTGAATTACTTTTCTTGAATTCCCCTGTTTTACAATCAGAGGATGCTTCATTTCAACCAAATACTCACTGTGTGTAGTCGAGATTCATTTATTACTCATTTGGTAATTCAAAATGTTTAATGCAAGAAATAGAATATTTCGTGAGTCACGTCTGCTAAATGCATAAATGTAACCCTACTGGAAAACAAACTCAGCCCAAAACACAACAGAAAACCAAATGGATTTAATGGTTATAATGGGAATTGTATTGGTTTTAATGGAAACTATAATGGTGTCTGGTATGTGAAAAATGGCTAAAACACTACAAAAAATAAATTTGCTATGTTTATAATGGTATTTTAATGGAAAGTATTAGAGTTTCTATGATGTTTCTATTGGGCTTCTGTTGTTTTGTTTTGTAACCCAAGGAATAATCACTATTTAATCATTTTCATTTGTATCCATCGATATAACAATACATAGAGCAGAAGTTGCCATATTTGCCATCATACAATTTTAATAATACATGGAAACATTGAAACATACAGTGAAACATATATTGACATTTTTCAGTGATAATGTCACACAAATCAAAACATTCAGTTTGTTGACAATTTATGTTTCCTTAATATTTTAATTTAACCATCATTTCGCTAGAAATAAAACTAAAAACTAAAAACATGGTTATTGTAATTAAATATGATGCTTTTTGCCCACATTTTGCACAGTTTGCAATGATGAACAATATTATCAGTTCACTATCAAAATCAAATGAATTGACTTCCTAACACAAGACGCAATCTATTATTATATATTTTTTCTTTCTAATCCAGTGAAGTGCAAAATCTGAGATTCTTATTTTACTGAAAAAAAAATGTAATAATGACTTCATATCTCATCACAGACTTTTTTCTTGCAAGACATAAATATAGAATAGCAAGATATAAACTCGGAATTGAGAGTAAATACTAAATTGCTAGATAAAGTAAAGGCAAAAATATAAATGCAGCATTGACATATAAAGGAAGAATTGGGGCATAAACACAAAATTGCAAGAGATAAATACTAAGTTGTGAAATAAGAAATGCAGAATTTAGATGCAAAATTGCAAGATATAAAAGAAGAATAGAGATACGAAAACGATTGTGAGATTTAAATGGAAATTTAAGGAATGAATTATGAGGCAGAGAATTGCGAGATATAAATGCTAAATTATAAGACTTCGTAATGAGCTATGAGCGGGATAATTTCAGCGATTAAAACCTTGTATTTTACTCTCTTCTTCACATAAAGACATCGTATGCCTTTAGAAGGACTTGAAATGCATCACAACTTGTTTGTGCTTTTTTTACGGCTTTTAGTCAGTTTTTGCAATAAATACCTGTGACTGTGCTCATATTGTCTGTGTGTGTTTTATATTGTTCAGAAGTGGGTAGGTTTAGGGTAAAGGTGGGATAGGATAGGGAAATGAGTGGATAACGGCTGATGCCTGTCACAGACTTACATTACTAATTGTTATGCATTACAAGATGTTACAGTCCATAACAATATAATTATTTTAAAAGTGTCTTAAATAGCTGAAAATCATGCCTGAATTGTATTTTTTCCATCATGTTACTTAATTCTACAACATTAAATTATTTTAAATTATGTTTGTTCTTAGAAAAATGTGTGGCCCTAAATCTTGTGTCAACTTTCTTACGAAGACATATTTTGCCTTTGAATTGGTGGAACTATCTCTCAGAATTGTATAAGTTACAGGAAATGATGTCACTTTCACTCACTGATAAGATCTGAAGCACTGAAAGTTTCTGGAAGATGTGTTGTGAAGGGAACGTATAAGCATCAATTACTGTAAATACACAGAAAATACTGTCAATTAAACACACAAGCAACATGTTCATGTTAGCTGACCGTGCATTAACTAATGATAACAAACACAACTTTAATGCATTAGTAAATGCTGAAATTAACTTAAAATAACTGTTGCAGAAGTATTTCAGTTCATGTTTACTAATGTTAACTACTGAACCTTAATGTAAAGAGTTACCATAAAAACTACTTGGTTGGAAGAAATTATTTAGTTGGAGAAAAACAGTCTTGAAATATTTAAATAAATGTTAAAATATTAAATTAACTAAAACAGAAAAATAGATTTAAAAATATTCTTAAAAGATGACAAAAAATATTTGAAAAAAATTAAACTAACACACAAAAAAATAAATGTTTATAATTATATTTCTATTTTAATAAAAACTAATTCAAAACAAATCAATATTGTAAGAGCATATCAGTGAGTTAAAAGCATAACTTCAGCCCGATGTATTTTACATTTTTATTTGGAAAAGAGAAGAACACACAGACTGAGTTTATTGGTTTGTGCAAACAAGTCTAACTCTATTGATCTGGAGGCTGTTAGATTGGTTTCATTATAAAACAGACTCCTGTGACTCAGCTGTGAACTCCCAGAATGCACTTCAGGGCCCTTCGAGGTTCACTTTGAACTTTAAATAGAAATTCATTCACTACAGCCCCGGTCGAGTCCTCCTACAACTAGTTAATGCTTCAGGTCTGTGTTGACTAGTTCTGAAAACAAGACTTCTCAGCAGATTTCACTTTGCTTCATTAATAAATGCATCCTGTTTCAGAAATTGTGTAGATATTGTTACTGGAAAACAAGTGACAAAGAAAGACTAAGAAACAAAACCAATTTAAATGTAATTTTTGAAAGTTTAATAAGATATTAAACTAAGATTCATTTTATGTGATTCAAAACTGTGAAATGTTTATAGTCAGTTTAAAATTAAAGCAGTGAAAATGACTGCAGTAGATAATATTTAATTGGAGGAAGTTATTATGGATTATGATTTGAGTTAATACGTCTTGCACTGTTTGATAAACACAGTCCTTGGCTTTGTCTTTAGTCCTTCACAAGACGCCCCTAAAGTCACTTCACAGAGAAAACAATATTACTGACAGAGATCTGCTTCACCTGTCATAAACACATCCAGCTAATATTTCACTCCAGATTCAACAGAAAGTAATAAAAAAACATTGCATTTCACAGAAATCAAGCCTGTTTGGGAACATTAAGAGTTTCCCAAAACAATAATAATAAAGATTACAGATTCATCTAGATCCATATAGCCTACAGTGTGGTTTTAGCATTATTTAAATACTTATTAAATTAAATACTTAGATTATACATTTCATATTTTCAGCTTAAGTCATTTTTTTAAAGATTAAATTTGGTAATTTTTTATTTATTTTTCAATTTAGCTTTATTTCAATGACTTTTTAATGGTTGTTGTATTATTTACTTCACAATAAAAAGGTAATGCTTTATTTTATTACTAAATAAATAATACAGTGATTTTATCATCTGATATTTATACCATATTTACGCTGTTCTTTATTTCCATTAACGAAAACAAAGGTAAAAAAAAAAAAATGTGTGTGTGAATCAATCAATCAATGGCACAGATTGATATAAATAAGTTAATAAATTAATTAATAAATAAAGTAATTCTTGATTTTCTTAATTAGATATTTACTATTTTTTATTTCTTAAATAAATACATAATTTCTATAATTTTTGTTCATCATTTACTTCGAAATAAATAAATAAAGGGCACAGATTGTAATTGCTTGATTAAATGTTTACTTTTTATTTAAAACATTTTTTTTTCATTAAATTATCATTTTTTTGTTTATTAGTTACTTCAAAATAAATAAATAAAGGGCACAGATTGTCATTCTGTATTGATAATGTTGATTAATTACATTTTTATTTACATGTTTGTACGTAAAGGATCCAATTTGGTATTTTAAAGGTACATATTAGTACTTATTTTATAAAAGATACCGCCGCAGTGACAGCTTTTCTACCTTCTCCTCTGCAGCGCTCAACATCAGATAATAAAGCTGTAAGAGAAGCTGTCTCATTACCTAGAGGTCTGGCAGGAGAGGAACACTAAAAAACACACGACCAAACTCCCATCACAGCTGCAGAGGAACTCGAACACACAACTAGACTAAAACACACCACACTCAGAATATTATTTCCATAACAGGACTTATTTCCTCTGGGGAAAAGTATCTTATCCATCAGGAATGGATTCATTAATACAATACATAGTATATTAATATACTGTACACTCATTGCACTTCCAGAAAACACTGACTGTCTTGTGCAGTCCATATCATGTACACTCAGAGCACACGCCACACAATACCACTTCCCACAATGCATTACACTCAAAGTAAACTTATTCATATAGCGCAACAAATATATATATATATATATATATATATATATATATATATATTTATTTATTTTTTAAACATAAAACAAATTTAACCAATTAAAAAAAATAATTCTACTGGTAATGAATAAATTAAAGTTAAACAATATACTATTAAATTTGCATGTATTTTATACTATTAAAATATAAAATTTTTACTGTATGTATTTGTTACAGATACACCTGAGCCCTCGCCAGGCTCCACCCTCACTCCCTCACTCAGATCACAATCACCGGAATTCTACTCACCAGCACCTGCCACAGCACCTTTCTACAATCAACCACACCACTCTTAAGCACACTCACCCAGTCACTCCTTGTCCAAGCTCGTCCATGCCTGAAGTGGACAAACTCTGTGTATTATACTTACCTGCTCTCTCCGTAGTGTGCTCCTTGACTCCCTGTGTTCTCCAGATCCTCCTGTGTTCCCTCAAGTCTCCAGTTGATGTGGTGTGGTAGTGACCGTCTCATCTCGTCTCATCTCCTCTATGTTCTCCTCGTTGACATTCTACAAAATAAAGAGACTTTTGAGTTTACGTTATTCAGCGATTGTCTACCATTACGTTTCTTACCTTTGTTTCTGGATTCAGCTCTGCATTTCTGTTCAATAAACACTGTAAATACTTACCACATCTCCAGGTGTCTGTCCGCTTTGCTACAGTATTTTATTCATAAACTTAAATACTTATTTTTATTTTACTGTAGGAACATCATTATTATAAATGTGCCCAAGTTAATACATAAATAAATCAAAAGAAAAAATAACAAAACTTTGATAAATAAAAGCTGCTATTCCAGTGGTTTACAAAAGCATCTTATGTTAAAGCTATTTCTGCAGTATTTAGTATGCATACTAGTTATGCAATTATTAATAAAGGGATTCTAATCCACAATCTACATCCAAGATAATAAACGGATGCAATATAAACAATATGGGCCAAAGTTTTTTTTAACAATAAATTTAGAATTAGGGTCCTAAAAGAAAGATGAGCAGGTCCTAAAGATACATAAAAGAAGAATGTGATGCTGGAGTAATCATCCTGACACAATCACACATTAATATTTATGATGAATTCTTTATTTATAAAGCAGAAGAGCAGGCCAGCTCCAGGACGGAGGGAGGGTTTGTGTTACTTGTCATTTTTTCCACAGGCTAAAGGAAACTTTAATTACAGAGCAGCACAATGATCAAACAGCAGACTAAACACAGTCCCTTCAGCGTTATCTGTGCTCTGTACGCTTACCACACACAGATAAACACAAAATACATCCACAAACCTATATCTGTGTGAACACTTGTGCTGCATATTTTACGAGGTGGCTTATTCGTACAAATTTGTACAACCTCACTCATATGAATTCATACGATTTCTAATCGTATGTATTTGCCAATTCGTATGAATGTGTACGAATGACCTAAACCTAACCGTCACAGGGTTTTTTATGAGTGAGGTCAACAAATTAGTACGAATTAGCACGAATTTGTATAGTAGCATCACTGAGATTTTATTTTTATACAGTGCAAGAAAAGTATTGGGTCAATACTAAACTATTATATCATATAATTCAGTTCTTTATCATTTTATACACTTTTTTATTTATTTTTTTTTAAACATGCACACAATTAAGTTGTATATATAGTAAAATATATTTTTTTACAATATTCAAAAACTATTTCTTGTTTACTTTTTCTACTAAAAATGTCATGTTTAATTCAATGTGCTGTCCTTTATTTGTAATTATTTGTGAAATTTCTGAACGAAAATTATTTCTACACCAACTTATGTGCAGCATATTTTAGTATATTTAAAATACAAGTATAGTTTGTATTATTATTAATATTTTGAATTCATTTGTAGTTATAGTTCTTGTTTTAATCTTATTTGAGGTTTAGTAAGTTTGTTTGTAAAATTAAATTAAATATGTAAATAAATTGAATAAAAAAATAAATTAAATTACATTTAATTTGATTTTATTTAAATAACTAAACACTGTAAAAATAATTTTTCTAAGATGTAAATAAAAGAAATATTAGTAAAGTACAAGAAAATAATATTTAAACATTTTTCCTTAAAACTTTTATGTTTAATTTACAATTTGTTTGGTGTTTGTTAAAAAAATTTGCTGAAATTTGCTATCAATTTATGAGTGATGTTTTTTTCACACCATTGAAGTTAAATTAAATAAAAAGGAGATGCATAGCAACTAGCTAAGGTTATTTATTCATTTTAATTTTATTTCAGTTAGTTTATTTATTTAATTTAGTTTGTAGTTAACCACTGGCTTCCATCCATCAAAAAAGAATCCAGAAACATTTTTCCATTTTGTCTGCGTTTTCTTTGGTTATGAGATGATTACAGGGAACAAGAGCAATCTTCAAGTCATTTAAGGTCAGATAAACCACAGAAAACCCTTGATGAAGCGTTTTGGCAAAGTATTTCATGCAATAATCAGATAATTACACCTAATCTCTATTCAGATTTCCCCAAAAATATTTCAAACCTGAATCAGACAGGAACTTCTGAATCCATTATATCCGCGTAAGACTTATTCTTTCTTGTTTGCATCAGAAACTTCACGTCAGAGCAGAAATGTTTGGAGTTAACAGGCTGTAATTTAATATCTTTGTGGTTTTCATTTTCCATGAGATGGCGAGTTTTCCGGAAAGGGGTTTCCAGGCTATAAATGTTCATTTATAACACACACATCTAACACTAAACGAAACCTGTTTCACAGACAGAATCTACGCTTGATCGAAGTCTATTGGCTTAAATGAAACATAAATATTTCCATTCATTTGGATTAAACAGTTTTTACATTAACAAAACTTTTTTTTTTAAATTAGTTTTATTTCCTTTTTTTTTATTTTCTGTTTTCTTAATTCATTTTATTATTAAAATTTGTATTATTTTATATTTTATTAGTTACATAATTTATTATTTTATTATTTATTTACACTTATTTAATTGAATAATATTTTTTATTTTTATTTATTATTTATTTCTTTTCTTTTCTATTCTGTATTTAATTTTTATTAATCTGCATATGTATTTTTATTTAATACAATTTGTATTTCTTATGTTTATTTATTTTACTATTAGTTTATTTGATTTTTGTAATAATACTAAAAACCTGAACGTTTTTAAATGCATAATAACCAAGTTTTAATTATTTATTCAATGAATATTTCTAGTCATATTTGAACCATTCATGCTTTTTGCAATTAACATTTACGCTGATTTATGCTAAAGAAATTTTAATAAATTAAATTATTATATATGATTCTAAATTATATTTTTTTAATAGGGTGCAAAATCTGACCTGCTTATTTTGAAATATACATCACTTTAATTTGATTTGTTTATTCTTAAATTGTGTACTTCAAACATAATATAACCAATTAAAATAGAGTTATCAACTAAAACCAAAACCATAAAATCTTTACTGAAAATAAAATAACTTTAACTTAAACACTAAACATAAAATAAAGAATATTTTTGTACTAAAATGAAAAAACAAATATATAACAAAATATTATATATATTAGAATAGTAAAATGTATTATAATACACTATATATATAAAAAAAATGCCACAAAATTACTAATGCTTTAAAACATCAAATAAAAAATAATTCTAAATATTGACGGAAACTAAAATAGTACAATAAAACTGGAAAGAACTCAAGGTCAAATTGAGTGCACTGCATGGTTTGATACAATATCATCTGAGTATTTCATGCAAACAGAATATTTGCATACTGTGCATACTAGAAATAGTTAAAGTAGTGTGTTATTGTGAACACAGCCGAGTGTTGAGCTTCACTAGAGCCCAGATATGAATCATGTGAAGGAGTTTTGAGTATTACAAGGATTAATTTCACATTTCCTGCCCAACAAGTCAGCACCCGCCGGAAAACAGTCCAGCAGCGGCTGAGATGGAGGGTGTAGTCCACATCACAAGCACTTCTGATCCTGCACTCTTAGAATGACTGCTTTTACAGTGATGCCCTAAAAATCCCAATCCTTTAGAGTCAAATGGAAAAGTTTCCTTTATCATCAAAGAAAAAGAGTCCAGGGCATGTTTGCATGAAATAACCATATTTTCAAATCCACAACTTTGAGTTCCCATACATGAAACAATGCATTCTCAAGACTTCAACTATTATACACAGCACAAAACGCTCTTCTTACTTACAATTTGTCTTGTTTCCAGCCAAAGTATCTAAAGATTCTTAACCCTCTGGAGTCCAAGGTGATTTTGGGGCCCTTGAGATGTTTGGACATGCTCTGATATTTGTGCTTTTTT
>JAUCMU010000896.1:0-10338 GCA_032275025.1 Enteromius treurensis | reverse complement strand
TATTGTTTGACTCTGTTTTTCTATTAAAGTAGCTTGCACATGAACCCGCATGCCTCCTCGCCTCCCTGATCATTACACAAACAACAAGGCTTTCACATGATATCCAGAGTTATAGTCCTAGCAGAGTTCGGAGCAGGCAGCAGTAATCGTGATCATGAAACAGAGCAAGGTCATACACAGAAAATCCAGCAGAAGGTTGAGTAAATGCTCGGAATTGTCGCATTTGCAAACAAGACTTCGTGAAGAACCAGTCACTGAGTTAAGTATTTATAGTATATGAAATGAGAAACACCTGGAGCTGATTTCGGTTACGGGTACGTGGGTTAAAAAGGTCCGGGCGTAACTAATACTCGGGCGAAGGTTCCCGCTGGTGCCATTCGGCTAGAGCCACAGAGGCACGGCTTGCACGTTTTTTTTTTGGTCAGATTAGGCCAAAAGGAAGAATCTTCAGTTGTACTTTACTAAACCTTGAATAACAGACATAGTGTGACATTTTACACTTTTACACTTTGTAGGGCTAGAACTTGCCAATAACTCTGTGAGCTAGCCTCAAGACCTGGTAAAACAATTGGCAAACTGTTATTTGATATTTGTTTGTGCTTTGTTGCAGGTTGGTAGCAAGTTCAGATATGTTTTGGTTTTTCAGTAATTTTCAAACTGCTGTAATGCATATAATAACCATCAGAATGAAATATTACCAAATTCATGCTTATCTGTTTATGGATTGAACAAGCTAGCACAGTTTACAGGACAAGGCACAAGTTTTGCAAAACATTCAAGAAACAACATAATGTTTTACAGAAATGTGCAATTTCTTTCTTCAATTTTTCTTTCTTTCTTTCTTTCTTTCGTTCTTTCTTCATCATGCCTGGTTGAATCTCCAACATTATGTCCTTGATAATTAAGGTGAATTCAGTTCTACGCATTTGTATCATAGTTTACACTGCTGTTTTTTTTCTAGTCCAGTATATCTAAGGTGTTGTAATGAAGCAGACGGACTCAAGCAGGTAAAAGTCAATACAGTATTTATTCAACAGGATAACGTGAAACAAGGGTAAGTAAACTCAAATTCATCCAATACTGAGAAGTAAATCAAACTAATAAAGTCTTTTTGTCTTTCCTGACAGGAGTTCGCTGAGGAGGAACAGACAAGCGATCACAGCCACACACCACATTAGCCAGAGGAGTAGAAGAAGAAGAGATCCTGGGAATCGGAGCTGAACTGGAGAATCACAGAGACTTCTGTTTGGAAACAGGTAAGGAACATGTAAGTACTGAAGCATAGGTAAGGTCCACTTACGTGAAACGAGCTCGGACAGAGAATGATCGGTGGTGTGTGGTTCTATGCGGTGCATGATCGGGCTGATGATTGCAATCAGGTGAGGGATCCATGTGTGTGTCCTCAGAATTCAGGGGACTGGGATCGCTGTGTTAGTAAGTAAAAAACATGGAGCATCAAATTACCATTCCAGCCATCTATGAAATTAGATTATTATGTAAAAACCATGTGATGTCCAAGGACTACAAGACCATTTGACGAAAGAATGACTAGCAAATAAATGGCTACTTAGGGCACTCCTAAACACAGACAGAAGAGCTCACTTGCACTTTGAGTTGATCTTCAAAACTTAGATAAACCACATTGAGGCAGGGTGACCATCCTTATCTCCCATACGTAAATGACATAGATCAAGAAAATTGTTTTTCATTGCAAATTGCATTTATACAACAGTTCGTTCTGGTTCTTACATCTGATTGGCTGAGAACTGTGATGTATTGTACTGGTATTGCTTCAGAATTGCCCTTTCACATTTTTTATCATTCCACATTGTAATGATCGGCTGGATGTGCCAGCCCAGCTTAGGGGATGGCACTCCAGCCTCCTTGTATTGTGTTTTTGTTTTTCCACTCTATGTATGATCAGTCACCTGTGTGCTCCGTCTCCACCCTCCCTCATGTGTTGTCTTAGTAACCAATGTGTTCTCCGCCCTCCTCATGTGTCTCCATAGTAACTAATATGTTCTCCTCCCACTCAGTGTCATTTACCCCTGTATAAATACCCCAGAATTCCTAGTGTTCTCCGCTCACCCGTTTCTTCACATTCCGCCTGTTCTCGTTTGCCCCTACGGACTCTGCTCTGTTTATTGGATTTGTCTCTGTCTCTGCCTCCATCATTGTATCTGCCGTTATCGACCTTGCTTGTCTGTTGTGATTCTGAGTCTTTACATTAAACACCCAGCTAATGGATTCAACCGCCTCTCCGAGTCTCTATCATAACAGAATGATGAGCCCACAAGAATCCAGCGGGTATCTGCCCAGGTGACGACGATATTGTACAGCAGTATCTGAGCACGGGGTTCCAGCGGGGACGTCACATTGACGACTATGCGGAGCAATTTTTTTGAACATTGTAATCTCGCTTGCACTAGCGAGGACCAGCTCAAGCATTGTTTTCTGTTGGGACTCAACCTGGAAGTGCTCAAGTACTTTGACACAGTAAAGTACGTAGACCCGGACTGGACTCTTACCGAGCTGGTGGATGCGGTGCTCAAAACCTGCGGATCCACGCAAACTGTGGAGGAGATCGACACAGAGGAACACAATGTGCAGGATCTTAAACCAGCGATCGATTTACTCGTGGAGGATGAAAAGATTTCTTCTATTTTTGAGCTGACGGATCAAAGAGTGAATGCTGAGTTCCAGCGCATCTAAGCGATCGTGAATCATTTCCCAGCTTTCGTGGTGTCCACCACACCTGACAGGGAGCTCATAGTGCAGCTGAGAGAGCCGTGGTTAACCCTGTCATTGCCACTCTCACAGCCAGAGAGACGATCATTCATTTCAGCCATTTGTGACCCACAACTAAGAGGTTTGAACAAATCGCAGGGCTACAGCTAAGGGAGCTGTCAGCCATCTCAACGGTTTCTGACCCGCTTGCAGGGGGTGTTAATTCTGCGCTACGGCGCGAGGAGTCATGTGTTACCCAGTCGGCCCCAGTTATGCAGCCTGACACGCTGCGGAAGGCCCGCACGATTTCAGACCAATCAGTAATGGGTCCCAGCCTTGTGGCACGATATGAGGGGTCGTGATCAACCCAGTCGGTCACGATTGCACAGCCTGACAAGCTGTTAAAGGTCCTCACGATTTCTGACCAATCTGTAGCAGATACCAGCCTCGTATTAAGAGTGGAGGAGCCGTGCAAGGTCCAGACGGTCCCGGTTATACAGACAAGGAGGCTCTAGACATGTTCTAGATGGGTCTATGTTTTGCTAATCTAGTGTCATTGCGGACGCTTAAATCCCCTATAATTTTATAAATGATGCTGTTTAGAATCACAGACAGGGACGAACTTACCCATTAGGCAAAGGTAGGCAACTGCCTTGGGCCCCCCAATTTTTTTTCACGAGATACTGATTAAGCACGGTCACAAAAACGTTTATGTTGTTTATTACCACCACTGTCTGTGTGTCCGAGTTGAACGTGGCAACAGGCAAGCAGCCTCGGGTCCCTGGACAGGTGTCCGACTGCTTTGGCATCAACTGCCTTGAGTTGCTAGCCGTTTTTCTGGCCCTGCATTGCTTTCGACCGATGCGGCGCCACAAGCATGTGCTGGTCCAGACGGACAACACTGCATGTCGCAACTCACCCACCATCTGCTCCTGTGGAGTCAGAAGTGGCTGAAATCGCTGGGCGCTGTTCACATTCCAGGGTCAATCAACCGTGCAGCCTATCAGCCCTCACGGCAGTCCACCCACCCTGGAGAATTGGGACTCCACCATCAGGTAGCTGATCTGGAGCAACTTCGGCATGGCAGAGATAGATCACCTTGCTTCCCCCGAGTCCTTCCACTGCCAGCTGTATTACTTCCTCGACGAGTCGCCCCTCGGCAGAGATGCACTGGCTCACAGCTGACCTCCGGGGCCCAAGTACGCCTTTCCCCCAGTGAGCCTCCTTGCACAGACCCTGCTCAAGATCAGGGAGGACGAGGAGCAGGTCCTGCTGGTAGATATCTGCAAAGCAGCAGGCTGGGCGACACCCAAAACCTTCGCTAGGTTTTATCACCTTCGCGTGTCTTAAATCAGACAAGCAGGTAGTGGGAGGCCGGCTGGTGTTGGCTTGCTGCACCATTCCCACGGGATCCGTGCACTCTTCTCAGTGGTTCCCCCTGCCAAGGCAAACCTGAGTCCTCCTGCCCTGTAGTCGGACCTAGATGCGGAGTAGCTCCGACTGTGCTCCTACCTGGTCTCCTTCGCCCAGTAGGTTGTGGCTACAAAAACCTTAAGTTCCACAGTCAGCCAGAAGGCTGTGTTTCCCTTCACTTATATCCATATCTTATCTTTATCTTATAGTGTATTACTTTAATCTCACATGTAAGAACTGTGTATATGCTTCATGTCTCTGCCACTTGCTTATAGCTCATTATTAGGAAAGGCGATTTGCAAAGATTCATTTAAAGGCATTATACTCACTGCTTCTGTAGGTGAGGCTGGATCATGAATGATTTGCATGAACATAAACACATTCCAGTAGATCAAGGGTGCATTTCCCTTCAGAGCCAAACGTAACATTACTCTTCTGCGTCTTCAGACACTTTGATGTCGGGAGTAAATCATTACTGCTATCTTCATTAATACATTCAACAACAAAACACCTCAATCTCTAAGGAGTCTTGCTTGTCTTTGTGTCTCGGTTTGATGACGGCTCACTCAGGGCAGGTCTGAGGTAAGACACCAGTTAGTCTGTGTGACACGCTGCTGTCAATCATCTATTGTGGGTTCGGCCTCTGTCGGTGTGATGCCACAACGACATGGATTTGAGACATTTTCAGAAGGGGCAACTTATTTTTATTAAATTGAAAGAAAACTACCTCTGGATCTTTATCATTGTAGGGTAGTTGTGTACTCACACTCCCAACACACATTTCAGTCCAAACAGCTTGTAAAAGTGCATGAGGCACCGGATGACCCCTTTAATATAACATAAATTAAATGGCATAAAAGCAATTATAAAATGCACAGTTACAAATCTGGATGCAGATTGGTCAATACAACATTCCAATTGTGTTATATTAAATGAATGTATTGTATATGCTATATTGTTTACATATTATAAATATTTACCATATTACATTCACCTTCCGTTATAGATCAGGGGGGTTTCAAAGCCAATCAGATAAAATAATTATAATGTCAAATTGTTTTATCATGTGTCTCCTAGCAACAAGGGTGCCCAGTTTTCTATTTACAGTACAGAGTCTGTAAGTGTATGATGTCTAGTGTTTTATAAATCTGTTCAGATTTTAAACGTTGTATAGCGTGTTTTAGCAAAAAATTGAAACTTCTGCCTGAAGCCTAACTCATACTGTATACAAATGCATACTTTATTTGTATTTTTACCTAAATTAAAGTAGTGCTCTCTCATTTATGAGAAATGTATGCTTTCAATCATAGCAGTGGCCATTTACTTTCAAGTCTACAATCGGCCATGCCTATTCAAACATGAGTTGAGGAGGGTTAAAAACAGGACAGAATATTTTATTTATATTTATATTTTCATGTATCACAATACATTTATACAGTGAAAAATAAAAATATAATGTGTTTTGTATGGAAAACATCAACTTTTTCTTTCTATCATCAGAATACTTTTAGATGCATCCAGATAGACTTAGGAAGGCAAGGGGCTAATGTATTCGTCAGCAGGATCATCATATTTGAGAGTCAATATCATCAAAAAGTTTGTTTCTTCTCTAGTAGATGCATGCGTATAAAAATTCCCCAAAATGATCAAGAACTATATTTTCATCTTTATTTCTGAAGCACCTGACCCTGTTTTCGCTGCCTGTATGTTTATGGTAATTGCATCCTGTGCAATTAATAATAGCCAAAACAAACACTTTAAATCTTTGAAAATCCTTTGGATTATCCCTCCATTTCCCACTGTCATCCTGCACACGGTTTTCAGGCTGTTTCCGACGGGGTACAAGAGAAATAAGGACGCCGATGCAGAAGGAGGGAAAGAGAGGCGGAGCAACTGAAAGATTGTGTGGGCAGAGTGGGTAGAAAACTGGCAGCAGTCGGGTGAGAGAAGGATAACAAATTAAAACAGAAGAGAAAGGCTCAGAGGGAGAGCGAAGAAAAGTGTGAGAGAAGGAACACAGTAGTCCTGAGCGGATGAGGGAAGGGGGTAGAAAAAGGAGGGTGAATGGGGTACGTTAGCCAATATATTCGCAAACTGGCCCCCCGTATTCCTCTTTTTTTTGTTCCCACCGTTTGTTATGTCATGTGCTTAAGCCCAGCTAGTGCCTGAAAGCCTCTTATGTAATGCTTCTCTGGGTTTGTCCAACATGGAGCCCTGCTGCATTAAATATGATTACTCATCTATCCCTCATGCTGGTTCTATTGCAAGACAAACTCCCTCTGGCTTTTGTGTGCACCAGTGCATTCTGGGAGAGCCGTGCTGTAGTGTCACAGCACATGATTATAAGGGGGTTTCTGGAAAAGGGGGTTGACCATGATTCTTACACTGCCTTCTAACAGGCCAAGACTAGCACTGATCTATGCATAATGTAGAGCTTACTTACAGGTATGCTTATCCGGATGCTGTTTCTATTAGTTTCAACATACAAAAAACATATCCGCATTCTTATGTATAATAAATGTTAGGCTAAAATGTTATATTAAACATTGAACACAAATGTATCTAATTTTATTAACCAATACTGTATCTTTGCTGCTGACCTTTGATGATCCAGTTCAACCATACTAATAAGCAAAAATGACTTTAGATTAACCAGCTGTTGTGCTTCATTGTTTTTAATTGCTGAAAAGTATTGAACCTTCCTCCTGTATTCTACTGTACAGACGAAAATTTACTTTTTCTTCAGCCTGAGGTTGCTTCATTACAATTTCGGGTTTTACCTTTGCTATAAATAGAACTTCTGATGTTATAACCAATCAAGCTCTGCTCATATTTAAAAAGCAACCTAAAGTAACATTATGCATTACTTTCTATAAGTACCTAGGTAACAAAATAAGTTATGTTTGAACAGTATGCATACAGTATGTTTATGTATTCATATATATTTTTTATAGCAAGGAATTTAGTAAGCTGCATTTGGGTCTATGACATCGTGTTAACGCACCGCGAAATGACCCTTTTCTCCTTCTCCATTATCTTTCCTCTATTATTTAAAACCACTCAAACTACTTTTTCCCAGTGAACTTGGCCTGTATTACAGAGTGCCTCCGACCTTTCCTTTACCCTAGCTTCCTAACTTGTCAACCCAATCCCTTTTATTCTCTCCCTCCGTTTCATTTACATTTAAATGTATATTTAATGATTCAGTGGATGCTTTTATCCAAAGCGACTTACAAATGTGGAACATCGCAAGCAATTTGTCACACAAGAGCCAAAAATACATTCAGTACCACATTGCAGAGTTTCCAGAGAACGCTACATTGGCTATTACAAAAGCTGGAGCAAAAGTGATAATTCTACAAATAATAGTGAAAAGAGAGAATAGGAAAGGTTTATTTATAGGAAATGCCTTACAAAATGTTTTTTGGAGGTCGTGATGGTCTCGCTTTCTCTTTCTTGTACAGAACTATGGACTAGAGACGGAGAACCTGAAGACTCTGACCCATAAGCTGAACGCATCAGCCAAGAACCTGCAGAACTTCATAACGGGCCGGCGGAGGGGCGGTCACTATGACGGCAGAGCCACCCGAAAACTACCTAATGACTTTCTGACCTCTGTAGTTGACCTCATCGCTGCCGCCAAGAGCCTACTGGCTTGGCTGGATAGGTTAGTCCCGCAAAGAGACACAAACAAAGCCCACCACAAACAGTGATATACAGACACATTTTACAGTCATTAAACAGTGCAGTACTGTATGCTGGCCCTAAAATAATTAAGACACCCGAACTATAGTTGAAGAGATAGTTCACTCAAAAATTTAAATTCAGTCATTAATTACTCACCCTCGTGTCGATCCAAACCCATAAGAACTTTGTTAATCTTAGGGACACAAATTAGGATAGGATTTTGAGACAATCTGAAAGCTTCTGGGCCTTAATTTTGATAGTTGTGTTGCTGTCTATGCTCAGAAAGATCTAGTATTTCATAAAAATGTATAAATTTGTGTCCCAAAGATGAACAAAGGTTTTTTTTTACGGGTTTGGAATCACAGGAGGGTGACAATAAGTTATGAAAGAATATTCCTTTTTGAACTATCCCTAAAATTGTTAAAATTAATTTTGCTAATTGAAAATCAAAAATAAATAAATATGATAATCTTTGTAATGAAAATTGGTAATTACAATTACAAAATTAGTGAAATAAAGTGAGTTTAAGTATTTAAATAACTAAAACTGAAAAAAAGTATAAATTAAAATATTTTAAAATATACTAAAATAACATTGTTAGACACTGTAGTCACATATATTTGAATGTTTGTTTACTATATAATAAAACACTAAATATCAAAATAAGTTTTAAAGAAAGATAGCACAGTCACATTTTTTTGCGCATATAAAAATAAATGTTTAAAACTATACTGTAGATATATTGATCATATTTAGGACAATTTGTACACATATTGAAATGTCCATAATGGGATGTGTAATCTTGAGAGGAACTAACTTCACATATGTACTTAAAAAATGGTTTAGAAAAGCAAGGTTACTTGGGATAGTTTGTTTCCAGATGCCGCATGATTTGATTTTTCGTTAAGGCAATTCAAAGTGGCCAAAAGTATCTTTTAGGGCTGCTGTATTTATTTACAAGCAACAAAAAGTTCAATCAAAGCAGCCTCAGTGATCCCGTTCCTTTATCTACCATGCGTACGGTCACATGACCCCTCGTCTCATCTAAAAGGCTCCATTGTCTCCAACTCATCAGTGAGGTCATGCGAGAGGCCACAGATGACACAATCCCGCCGATTTCCTTATGTAACACCCATGAGCTGACAAGCAAAAGATGAGTAAAGAGCTTACGTAAGTCTCTTCTGTTTCGGAGGAGCTGGCCCTGAAAGTGGCCAGCGTGCCTGCTAAGCGCTACTGTGTGTGCGCGAGGTCGCGTTTTGTGGGTTTGTGTTAATTCCATCATCAGCTGAAGCTCTCGTTGGCCACACCTCCTCATTAGTGCAGTACGCCAAGTCCCCCGTCTAAACACACACTCATAATTCCAGAGCACAATTAATCTGCTGGTGTGTCTCTCTAGATTATTCCTGGCCTCTGGTTTTCTCTCATTTATTCTCTCCGGACATGATGACAGCAGGATTGCGGTCCTGGGTGATCAACTTTCGTTTGTTACAGTCTTATTATAAAGTGTAAGATGAGAACCCTGGAGTCAGATATGTGCGCTCAGTTTACTCATTAAGATAAACGATGCCCTTGTGCTTTCCTCTGTGGTGGAGATTTCTGTATTACTGTTTGCACCATCTAGTCAACTAGTTGATTAGTTCTTCTGCTGGTCGATGTCTTGGTTCAGTCACACTGCATGCGCTGTAGATATCTGATATGGTTCATTTGAAGTGTTCACATACAAGTGTCGTATGAACTGATCTAAAACAAATTGTTTAAAATTAAGTTAATTTGTTAAGCAGGACTTGTTTATGACACTGTGTCATTAAAAACACATTGAAAGAAAACATCCACATTTGTATAAAGCTCTATGTTTGTTATGTTACATTTTTGTAATAAACTGAACATTTTTTGTCGGAATTTGTACTGAAGTAATGCTAAAGTAATTTAGCTATACGTAGGTTTTTTTGCAAGAATGTCTAGTGATAGTCTTGGATGCATCAGTAAGTAAAAATTCACCCTTTACTATTATTAAGTTTTTGTGTACATAAAATATGTGTGTACACTGTGTATATTTATTATGTTTATATAAATACAAACACATGTATGAATATATTTCAGAAAAAGATGTTATGTAATATATTAAATATATTTATATATATTATTAAATATAAGAACATAAATGTATAACATGTAAATATTTTCAAAATATATACTGTATGTGTGCGTATTTATATATGCATAATATATATAGTGTATTTATATATACCTATGTAGCCTAATGTATACAAAAACTTTTATTTTGAATGCAGTTAATAACAATTAATTGTTTGACAGCACATATATATACAGTATGTACACACACATATATTACAAACATCTCATTTATTTAAAGTCATTTGAAAAATAGATTTCAAACAGTAATTGTAAAATATTATTCAAAAAAAAAAAAAAAAAAAAAATATATATATATATACATATATATATATATATATATATATATATATATATATTTTTGTGTGTGTGTGTGTG
>JAUCMU010000895.1:0-10339 GCA_032275025.1 Enteromius treurensis | reverse complement strand
CGAGTTCCCATATGTAACGTCTCCGTTCCCTCCTTCAGGGAACGTGGGTTACGATAGTAACCTAGACGTTTTTTGTTATCAGTTGTGTTTATTAGGGTTGTATTTTACATACAATGTTGTTAAATTTATGTTCATTGCATATTTCAGTTTAATGAGTCGTTCAGTGTTAATGTGAATGATTTGTATACATGTTCGTATTTAAAAGCTGCTTGTTATGGGGTTTGGTTTCTCATCACCACCTGCATTTGGTAGTTATCAGTGTATATCAAAGGTATTTAATAGGTTGGCATATTAATATTATATCAGTTAATTAAATTACAGTATTTAACTGTAAATTTCACTTAAAACTGTAAAACCTAAAACGTGGTTACTGTATTTTTTACAGTCAAATTCCGGCAACTACAAATTCACTGTAAATTTTACAGAATTAGTTTTTACAGTGGTCAACTAACTATTAAGTATTAGCAGACTACAAGGTTAGCATTTTGTCTTCTGAGGAAGCGTCCACTAAAGTGTCTACTAAAACTCTAATGACTGCTAGTTGATGTAGTTTCAAAAGCATCTTTCTCTACTGACAGTTGTAGCTTATATTCTTACAAAGTTATATCTAATGTTTCTTACTTCACTTGTCTAAATGCGTGATGCCTAAATCTCAATAGAAAAGCAAAAACTAAAACGGTGTTTGTTTTTGAGTAATGGATGTCTTGTTGTTTTACAGGGGCCCAATGCTTCTCCTCATTCTAAGATGAAGTTATGGAAGTTTGCTGCCATCGGCCTGATTCTCTGTGGTGCTGCACTTCCCCTGCTCGTCCTTAAAATTGCTTCCTATTCCCGAGCCCCGCCCCCTCCTCCCCATCGCAGAGCTTCATCCTCATCACTT
This sequence comes from Enteromius treurensis, assembly GCA_032275025.1. Classification (NCBI taxonomy): domain Eukaryota; kingdom Metazoa; phylum Chordata; class Actinopteri; order Cypriniformes; family Cyprinidae; genus Enteromius; species Enteromius treurensis. Next base: position 9,459 of record JAUCMU010000895.1, on the reverse strand, counting down.
ACACCTCCTTCGTCTTCATTTACGCCAAGCAATTCATCGTCTACCGTTGTGGCTGCTGGACGGCAACGGAGGGTCAGATCAGCAGAGGGAGGAAGCTCTCTCGTATCAGAATGTAAGATCATGATGAGCCCTTATGATCTCTTGTGTTGTGACAGCGGTTCTTTATACCATAGCCTATCATTGTTTACATCAGATTGCATTTAGTATGGAGGCCACCCAGATGTCAGGCTCAAGTCCAACTGTACACAAACAGGATTCCATGTCATTTTAACTCTAAATCTGATAATCAACATTCCCTGAAGTTTAAATTTTAAAGTTTGTATTTTTATGCTACTTTGGTAACCAAGCAGAACTGAAAAATAGAAAGGGTTTTCAAACAAGTATTTGCAAACTGGTGTCATAAATATGTACCTCTGTGCACTTTTTTGTGCAACAGCGTTTTTATGTGCCTTACTGCAAGTTTCGCCACAGTTTCAAAGAGAAATCTCCACTGAGTGGTGTTAAAACACAGGTTTGTGAACCCTGACACATTTTTATTACATTGATAGGTACGTATTGCTGTGTTTTAATTAAGTTAAATATCCAGGATTCTTAATGCTCTGTCATGTTGGAAATATGCCCTACACCAAATCTAGTTCTAAATCTACCCAATAGTGTTGACAAAACTGATATAAAAATGTATTTGTTAATGCACGCATGTCATTTCAACTTCCTTTTACACAGACTTGAACCGTTTTATTGAACTTTATGTACACAGGATTCGAACCAGAGCTCCTCGCCTCTTAATCTCTGTGAGCTACTGAAAAAACCTACAGTCTATGAAAACCCGAAGATATGAAGCTGGATATGTGTGATGCTAACATTCAAAAGCATCACTTTTCAAATCCCCCAGCATATTAATATTGTTTTGAAGTCATAACACAATATTCTTCAAGTAATTGTCAAAGCCCTGATTTTGTGTGAAAAGAAATAAAATCAACAGAGGATTGCCTCTAGTGTTAATTTCATTTGGAAAATGCAGTACGTTTATACCACGAGACCAGGTAGCAACCAGTATTCATATGCATTTCACATAAAATCTGGTTCTATATATTAAAACACTAAAATATTGCTTACCGCATTTGAAATATAAATATTATGTACTGTGTGAACAACTTTACAGACACACAGACATCATTTTAATGAATCTCTGTTAAACGAATGTGTAATTCCTGAAATCAATAGCTTGAATGTTACAATGGGAAAGACATTCCAATGGTTGAAAAGCAAAAATGTAAATTCTAAAAGAGCATAGCAGTTGGGTTTGACCAATCAGCAAGCAAAGAGAACAAAAAGAGCTTTTTAGCTCCACTCGCTCCTGTGAAGCAGTGCAAATTATGTAATCCAGTCTTCCTAATAGTTTAATATAAAAAAATATTAATAATAATGTTGTTAAGAAGGGTTGTGAAGTCACAACATTTTACAGCCGAATCAAGCTACTTTCATACTATTGCTGCAGGTTGTTTTTGAAGTCTCTGGGTTAAAGCGATCTCCCCAGAACAGAGAAGACCCCCAAAGAGGGTAAAACCATGGATAAAACATAATTGGGCTGATTTTGTTTCGCAAACCTGCCAACTTTACCAATAAATACAGTCTTGTAATTGTTTCCATATACTTTACATTTACATATTTACATATAATTTCTCCATCATAAATCAATGTTGGAGGTTCTCCTCATAGCTTACTGTTTTGTTTTATGATTAAAACGCTTTAACAGATACTTTTATACACTCAAAAAAAAAAAAAGCTTAGTTAAATACAACTCAGCGCTGTGTAAAGTATGGACTGAAGCAGCAAATGGGTTGTTTTTAACTCAAACTGCTGGGTCAAAACAACCCAGTTGCTAGTTCTGCCCATAGTTTACACATAATTTTTTAGACTGTAGGAAAAACTAATGGAAAAAATACCTAGATAGAATAGTTCACCTAAAAATACTGTCATTTTCTCACCCTTGAGTTGTTCTAACTTTTAACTCCGTATGAATTTCTTTGTTCTGTCGAAGACAACGTAAGATAATTTGAAGAAAGTTTGTAACCAAACTGTTTTGGGTTACCATGAAAGTCAATGTTGACTCAAAACAGCCTGGTTACAAACTTTCTTCAGAATATCTTCCTTAGTTCGGCAGAACAAAGAAATTAATATAGATTTGGAACTACTCAAGGGTAGATGATGACAAAATTTACATTTTGGAGTGAACTATTGCTTTAACCAGCTCAGTCACTTAGAAGGTATTAAAATAACGGTAATGAAAATAATTAACCCCTTCTTTTTTCTCAGTTATGAAGATGTTCCAGAGCTTCACAGACGGCGAGTTGAAGCAGGTCATTGGGACTCTGGTGAAAAGGAAAGCCCGCAGAGATGCTCAGCAGAGCAAAAGGACTAAACGGGCAAAAAAACGATCCAAACCTTGTTCTCTGCAGAAGGTGGAAGTGACGGTCAGTCAGCTGGGGTTGGGATACGTCAGTGACGAGACTGTAGTTTTCCATTACTGCAGTGGAAAGTGCACCACTAGCCGCAAGAACTATGACCTGACATTGGCATTCATGAAGCGTTCGCGGCTGCTAACAAAGGACCAGAAGGACAAAGCACGCCACAGCCCCTGCTGTCGGCCCATCGCATACGAGGAGGACATCTCCTTCCTTGATAACTACAACAAATACCACACAATCCAAGAATTTTCGGCCAAAGCATGTGGATGCGTCTGACATTGAGGGTAAAAACTCAGAGCACTCAAAACTTGTAGAAAGCATAACACGTTTTAATCTCTGAAAAATGCAGATCCTCGATTCTGAGAAGAAAATCTTCTGGGCTTAAAGCACTGAGGCGAGAGCTTATGTCTTGCATTGCCTTCACAAAACATACTCTGCTGTCAGATTCTCCTCAGACACTTCTGCCAGTCCCGATGAAGAGAAACCGGAATTATAATGAGCAAATAATTATTCTCAGTTTAGTCGTTGCTAATGAGATGCTGCTGTATATCTTGTTTCTTATTGCCTTTGTGGGTCTATTTCAAAAAGTTTGAAATGTTGGGTGAATGCTTAGAGTTCCAAAGTCGAAAACCTCTAGAAAATTCATTCAAAGCTTCAGTAAACAAAGCAAGTACACAAAGGCACACCCAATGCTAAACAAAACTTCCTCATTGTGTAACTGACCTGTAAATGATCCCAGGAGCTCTGAAAGGTTTCAACTCTGACAATTCAAAAGCAAAACATTCCCACAAACCAAATTCAAACAGACACATTCGTTATACTGAACATCTACCTCAGCTGTGCTACAGTCAACGTTGCTCTTTTAGGAAAACCCAATATTTGATCAAAATATTTACATTTATTACATTTTATAATAATCAAATAAGAAGTTATGTTTTAAAAGATCAAAAAGGAACCTAATTTTAGAACATTAGGTATCCTAAAAATGCAAACATTGTATGATAACTGGTGGTCACACGCTACCAAAATTTCAAGTTGTTCTGAACGAAACAAACTCACACAGAAACTAGCACCTGGTTATGACAAGGTGTTATCCTGTGAAATCCAATAAATCCGACTAACCAAAATGCACAGATATTTTCAGATTTTTTGGCAAAAGTACTATATTCCAATCTTCAGAACCTGATAAATTGGAATGATAAAAAAAAAAACTGTATAAAATGGGTTCCAATTTGATGCTAATAACGTCCAAAACGTCCATGTTTTCTGGCAAATCGGTAGCTAATATTCATTTGTATGTTTCCATACAAACACCCAAGTGATGGTTACATTAAGGGGTAGACCTTCGTACTTATTTCCTTTTCTACGAATCCTACATTTTTGCATCTCACGTTGTGTAAATTCATATGAAATCCTTGAAAATAACGATTTCCAATGAGATCAGGTCTCCACAACACTGTAAAAAAAAAAGTTAAAGTTAAGTTTTCACAACTTATTCTTGCATAAACTTCATAAAAACTACATAAAACTCAAACATCTGCTGAACCTGGTTGACTCAAATTTTAAAGTTTGCTCAACTGTTTTCTTTTTTTGTTTGTTTTACAGTGAAGGTTCTCTGAATCCTAAAAAATTTGTTCACGTCAATAATATTCAAACTGTGCTTTGCCATATTTCTATTGGCCTGGATTGCCATCATTAAGTCAATTTGCACTTCCTTGGATCCCGCTCTTTGGAGAATCCAGAAACAGGTTCCTCAGTTGTCTAGATACTTGCACATGTACTGAAATAGAAGGCAACCTCTCAGCAGCAGCCGGTATCCATGCCTGAGGTCTTCCCTTAGTTAACCTGACCAAATCCACTTTATTTGTGTAAATCCTATAACACAAGAGTCTAATCCACTTTAGTTCCTGTCAAGCCTTGGCCAAAAATACAGAGAACTAAAGTGGGAAGAACCTAACTGCACAAGAATCGTATAAATCTCTAAATAAAACCATCCCCTGATTTTAGCTCTAAACTCCACCAAAATAATCTCTAGTAATTAAGCATTAAACAAGCACAGATACTAGTGAAACTAACTCCTCGTTTCGACTTTCTGTAGTCAATCATGTTTGACATAAAAAGAACACTTTAAAATAATATTATATAATACTATACTAAGTGGATTACAGCTGCAGCAAGATGATGTCAACTGACTGCAAGTGCAGTAGTAACTGGAAAGAGCATTTGGTATACAAATGAAGTATGATGAATCAAAATGAGAGTTGAATTGAGAGCAGATGAGCGTCCCTTTAAGCCACGTGTAAGTCTAATCAGTTCATCAGAGAACTGATGTAATTACAGGAGAAGACTTAAGCCCTAACAAACACCCGGCCTTTAAACTCAACAAACCATGTGCTTGCAAAGGTGTGCAGACTTTATGCTGCTGTAACAACAGTTTTGATTTTGTTCCCCATATGGATAAAAATATATATAAAGCCAAATCGAAGATTTATGCAATACACTAACATAGAAATGTGCATGTATATGGTTGTAAGAATCTTTTAGCATGCTGAAATAGAACAATTATGAAGTAGAATAAGTTAACCTCTGCAGAATTTCACATTCATAATCAAAAGCCTTATGCAAAAAAAATTTTTTTTTTTAAATGTTTATGCAGCATCATGCAAGATTTTTTTAGAAAGATGTTGATTTTACGCAAAGGGTAGTTCACCCATAAATGAAAACTCTGTCATCAATGTTCCAAAACTGCATGACATGGAACATGAAGTAAGACATTTTAAAGACATTTCTTGACATATTTTTCAAATATCTTCTTCAGTTCTCATTTTCGGGTGAGCTATGAATGACTGACTCTGCTACATTGTTACAAACAAAAATATAAGCATCTGATCTGATTAGCTTTGCTGATGTATTTACTGCACTGTACTGTTTCACTTTCTTAGGTGAATAAAATAATTCTGAATGATGTCAAAGGATAAAGCCGAGTTAGCAAAACATAAACACTCCCGTCTATAAGAAATAGTGCTGTGTAATCCATTGATATCTAAATCTGTCACTCTGTGGTTAATAGTATTTGTTCTTTTACTTTTTTGGAGCAACTGCGGTCTCTGAAGAGTTCATCTGTCCATCCATATGGCATCAGTCTCTTCCACCTGCTGCAGTGGGATGTCCTGTTAACCCACAAGCAAACACACACACACACAGCCTTTCGGTTTGAGCATTGTTGGACCCTGTTGACCAACTGCCATGAACATTGATGCAATGCATCTATATAACAAATTACGTATATTTATTGAAGAGTAAGCTATGGTTTGTTTATTTATTTAGATGTAGAATCACTGACTTAACGAGAACATATTTATTTATTTTTTGGGTGCCAAAAAGATCTCATATGTATTATATTCGATATATAACGTTTAATAAACTCTATCAGCTTTAAAACCAACCAAACCCTGTGTGATTTATTATACTGTCATCGTTTCCCTTTTTGAGATGCATAAGATTCCATTACTGTTAAATTAGAAACTACTGATGAATATCAGTGCACTTTGTATAGCAGCAGAAACATTTAGCATCTGGACAAGAAAATAGAAAAGATAGTGCTTCCCATACATTTTCCTTTGAATAGTCTATATCAAGAGGACCCGAGCAGTTTTGTGTGGTTATATTTTGACAGATGAATGAGTTTAAGTGCTTGATGTGTGAGTTAAAGTTTCACTTGTCTAATCAATGTTATTAACTGCACAAGTGTGCAAACAAGAACATCAGTTAGTGTTATTTATGCCAAATCTGTCACAAGTAACGCAAGCATTACGGCCAAATGCAGATTGACAAGTAAAAAAAAGATTTAGTTTGTTGAATTTTCATTCGTCTGGTGAAGGTCTCTGAATCTTCCATATTTAATGCAAAGTTCCATATGAGGGAAAATGAGAAGCAAATTCCTTTCCAGCCTCTCTTCCTCACTGCTGGATGATACTGCAAGTTGAGAAACATGTATCTCTTGAGGACAACATATAACCCATAATCCCCCCTGAGTGTCGGCCCACGGTGAACGGCCTTGACACACATGCATTACTGTCAGCAGCTCTGTGTGTATGGGGAAAAACTACAGCAAACTTGACCCAGTCCTGACTGTGAGAAAAACTGGTGCTTTAGTTAAAAGGGTATGCATTTACAATTTTACAAATGACATGCATTTACAGTGCATTGCAAAATTTTAATTACAATCTTGTGGGGTCATTCTTAGGAAACTGTACCATTTGCCAATTATGTCTTCATGGCTTGCAAGTACATAATTAGCATAATTCTGTTTTTTTTAAATGAATTCGCTTAAATAATATTTTAGCAGGTGTTCAGTGTGGTTTTGGATCCCAAGTTTCATTTTTAAAGGGATGTTGCTTTTTGTCATCATTTACTTGCCCTCAAGTTGTCCCAAACTTGAGTTTCTTTCTTCCGTTGAGGTCCCCCAAACAGTACTAAATGAAGACCAACAGCTGTTTCCAACATCCTTGAACATATCTTTAGTGTTCAGCCGAAGAAAGAAAGTCATTAGTACATTGTAAAAGTCATTATGGTTACTGTAACACAAATTGGTTGTTCTAACTGTCATAAACTGTCAACCAAAGTTTCTACAATTCTGAGAGTGGACTTTCTTATATTTTACTGTAACTTTTTGCACATATTTCTTTTTTTTTTTTATTTCACAATGACATTGTAATGTGTGTGTTTTTTTTGTTTTTTTTTGTTCAGACCACTGGTAAAAGTGTAACAGTGAATCATCAGTCTTTTATAATCAACATCCCACATACAGTTATGTGTATATTTTTACAGTAAATGGATGAATGCATACATAAACAGCACAGTCTTCTGCATTCCAGTACAGTTACTGCCAAACTGATGCCATATAGTTTACATCAGGTAACACTATCAGAGTGTACTGTTATTGTTATTGTTAATGTTATTGACAACATAACTAAGCATTTTGCCTCTTGTAGCAGACTATTGCTATGTTATTATTATGCTGGTTGAGGCGGCCAAATGTGGACAGGATTCCGGTCAGAGAATCGGAGATGGAGATGAGATTCTTCACAAAGTTGTATTTATTGAACAGTCTTTACGTTGTAATCTACATTAAAGTATTCCTTTGCAGTGATGTCTGTATTAATGGTCTACAAGAAGAATAAAGAAATATAAATCAAATATAATATAAGATAATCACATTCTGAATCATTCACAGTAATCAGATATATGCAAATAAACACTGATTAGACAATTAGTCCGCATTTATAACATTAGTAGTAACATATCAAAGGTAAACGGGTGTAATATAATTGTGCAAGGTTGTAATATTCACAGAATCAAGTGTGACAGAGAATAATAATATTAGCGATGCTAATGCTAATTAGCGCCTTTCTATCGCGGCAAATAACGGCCGCTACAGCCCTCAAAACTGGTATTTTATAACAAAAACCAATCAGGATCAATAACACTGGGATAGCAAATGGACATAAACATATAAATTCACTTACATGAAGGCATAAACGCATTTTACAGAGATGCAAAGATAGACGGAGATGACCCTTCACCTGGTTTTCCTGTGCTACACAAAATCAGTCCTAATGTACCGCAACTTTAGTTCCTAGGACAGGCTTTCGTACATGTAGTGTTATTCCTAAAACAATTAAACGCCTCTCTTTCAGCACTTTAAGACCTGATCGATCAATTCGGAAATATATCGGGTTATAAAGTGAACACATCAAAGTACACATCGTTATTCCTGCTTAATAAAGATAGCTGTCCAAATACATCACATTTATTTACATTGAAAGTATCACCCAGCTTTACGTATTTGGTATCAAAATTGTTCCCCAATTAGAAAATATAGCCAAATTTCTACAAATTATAAAGTTATAATGGAATCAACATCTAAAGACCTGGAGAGGTGTTATCTTTACCAATTTCATTGATTAGACGGATACATATATTAAAGATAAATATTTTGCCTAATTTCATGTATTTATTCCATAATATCCCTTTAGCGCCACCAGCTGGAATGTTCTCAAAAATTAATTCACTATTCAGGAAATTTATTTGAAACAACATCTCCCAAACAAACAAAAAGTAAAGTTAAAAAGCTAAGGGTCAAGAGTCCAACTACAAAGTAAACACTGACCACTAAAATAGTGATTTTCTTCTTTGATGATTCTACTTACATGTGTCTTCACTAATGATCAATCATCACTTAGGCTAATTAATCACTTAATTATCTCATTAACGTTATCACTGCTTCAATATTTTTAACACTCTATAGTGTGGACACTTAGTGTTCATTTAACACCGGGGATATATCGTTGGGAAAACATAAAAATCTGAATGCAATGTGTTGCCTTGACCACCTGACCACCACTGGAAGGAATACGAAATATACAAGGACTGTGATGCACGATGCTGTTTTGCTTCTGAAAAAGAGAAGAAAAAAACAAAAACATCAGATATATTACATTAGCACCGTTTTGATTTTGAACCAAAAAAAAAAAAAAAGAAAAAAAAAAATCTGATGTATTATATATACGATGTTTACATACATTTGGCTGTTTTCTTATTTTACTTAATATTAATAGAGGAAACAAGAAAAAATCATTCTTATTTTCGTTTTTTCGTTTGTTCAAAAAAAGCGCAAAAAACAGATTTTGGCTCAATTTTCAATTTTTGATTCATGTTTAGAAAACGGATAAACGACTTCATAATTCATTTTATCTTGTGGGTGGTCATGACACGCCCCCTTTTGCAGATTGGTCAATCAAATCTGATCCGGTGACGCCATCGATCATTCCTCTGTTCCGTTCAAGAAACAATATAGCCTCTGCCAGCAAGATCTTTCAATTCTGTCATCAAAAGTTTGTCTCCAAGTTACTTGCATCTATTTAAAACATACCTTTGCTTTAATGAGAGAAAAACAACCATGCCCAAACTTGTATTAGATGGAGTTTGT
>JAUCMU010000894.1:0-10343 GCA_032275025.1 Enteromius treurensis | reverse complement strand
TTTCAAACATAATTTACTGTGGTTTTACTTATGCATATATAATTTTATTATACAAAATTACATTATTTTAGCTGTTTAACTCTATGTGGCTTTTGGATTTTTTAAAGTTCACTTTTATACATAAATAATACCAAAAAATACTAGTTATCAGCGAAACATCAAATTAAAGAAGTGTTTAGTTTTTATCCGATTAACCGAAAAAATAATCGCCCAACTAATCGATTATCAAAATAATCGTTAGTTGCAGCCCTAGTGGAAACCTGCTGTTTCTGTGAAACAGGTTCTCATTACAAATCTGTTGAAATACTATAAAAAATCTGTCTACAAAAATGTTAAAAATGTGGATCACGAGCTGATCGTGAGCAAACTGTGCACTTTGGTTTAAAATACTTAGCACAACATATGATACACTTCATTGAATCACAGCCTTTTGCAATTAAGGCACTATGACATATTGTGCACTCGATTTTAGTTCACTTGACAGCTGCTCTGCCAAAGAAAAAACACATAGTCAAAGACATTTTGAGTTATGGGAATATAAAAATATATGCGTTTCATTAAGAAACTGTGCCAGGACAGATTTGAGTGTAGCAGTCCTCCAGAATAAAGGTAATTAATGGGAAACACTGTTAACGTTATTAACAAGCAAAGAAAATTAAGTACCGATGCATTCCCTCCAGCAAACATCTGTAGCATCTGTTGCATGAGCTGCTGCTGGGCAGTGTTAGTTCCAGCAGCGGGGGTGGGAGCAGGGGCAGGGGTGGGGCCCTGGCCTGAGGGCGGAGGGTTCTCAGGGGTCACATTCACCCCTGTGGGCAGTGAGGCACCAGGGATACCAGGGATACCAGCAGCCATCCCACCAGGTACCAGACTAGAAAGAGACAAGTCACGTTTAATTAGTAAGGTACAGATATTGCCACAGTTTGTTTAGATTATGAGATCTATCAACTAATTTACATAACTGGAATAAAACAAGCCTGTTTAATAAGCGCGTGTGCGCCAAACTAAAGGAAGCTGCATTTACTTGAAGCAAAGAGGGAAATAACTAGTAGAAAGAGGATGTGTTCTTTAGGGTTTTTCACTCTGTAGACAACTAAGAGACATAAAACTATTAAAACCTCAAACCATCCATTGTAATAACTTCAAATTGTTATTCAATGCTGCCTAATATTTTTGTGAAAATCATGATATTTAAAAAAACACAGATATTACTTATTAAACAAAGTTGAGATTAATGCAAGTGACAGTAAATGCATTCACGTCAAAAAAAAAAAAAAAAAACTATTAATAATGCTTTTTTAAACCTTCTATTAAAAGGATCAAAAACTTTCCGCTGGTTATTATAAGAAACGTTAAGAATGCCAATTTCTGAAGACTGGAGTGATGGTTGATGAAAATTTAGCTTTGCATCACAGGAATAAAACAACAACAACAACATTTGCCACTATGTACAGTTTATACTGTAATACTGATTAAATACATGGAACAATGATTAGCATAACTGGGATTACTTAATAAAACAAAACAAAACAGGAACTGCACCTGGGCATGAGACCAGGGGCTTCAGTTTGAAGGGTTTGCAGTCCCTCCTGGATCTGCATTAGGGCTCGCATGGCTCGAGGATTTGTCATGACAGAAAGGGATTCTGGGTTCTGCATCTGCAGGCGAGTTAGAAAAACAAGTCAGTTAGTAAATAAAAGCAAATTAAATCTATACCCCATTACAACAATGCCAACTGGACACACCTGCTGTAGAAATACAGGTAACTGCTGTCTCATTTGCTCTTGCAGCTGTGGATTTCCGGCAAAGAGAGGGTTGTTCATCAACACCTGAAAAATGGTTAAGGTTAAATTAATATAAATAACTAATCATTATAGTAAATTAAATGTTCTGAAAGATGAGCTTTTGGGAATAATGGTCTTCCTACCTGTGAGGCAATATCAGGATTCTGGGACAGGGACTGCATCATGGTACGCATATAAGGAGCAGAAAGCATGTTCTGCATAAGCTGAGGGTTCTCGGAGATCTGTTGCATTAAGCTCTGCATGCCAGGACTGTTGAACATACCTAAAAGAAAACCACAGTAATCAGATAGATAAAAGATTTTAAAAAAAGAAAAAGTTTTTAAATATTAACTGAGCACTCATATTACCTGCTTAAATTCTACTACAACACTCAACTCAAAATTCATGGACCTGTTTTTAAAATGAAATGCCAAATGTTTACATAAAAGACCATTACCGTTTCCAAGGCTAGGGGAGCTGATGCCCAGTGGGTTAGACACACTGGGTGTGGTTGAGCTTGTGGTGGAGCTGGTGGTGGAAGCCGTCCCAGAGGTGGTGGTGGCAGCAGTGTCAGGAGGACCCCAGGGATTTGGCAGGGGCTCTCGGTTTTCTGTCCTGGAGGGCGGTGTTCCGGAGTTATCAGCATTTCCACCCAATGCCGAGAAGGGGTTATTTCCAAACTGTTCAGATGACGCAATATAGCATTTAATGTTGCCATTTCATACTTGACGGTGAATTTCACCCATTCAATAAGATTTTAGGTTAAAACCTTTTTTTCTAGTTATTACATTTATATTAATAATTGTAAAATAATTAAAGTATTTTTTAAATCAATAAATTAATCTGACCTGTTCACGTGCAGCACTAAACATGGGTTCTTGAATATCTGTGTACATCCTCCGAAGAGCATTGTAACCCCCAGGAATACTCTCAAGGTTGCTAAGCGCCCGGTCCTGGTTGCGCATCATCTCTTGCATCATGGCTGGGTTTCGTGCCAACTCCATTGTCTTGACAAGCAAAAAAGCAAGTTAATAAAAACAAAACGTTTCCCGAACTAATGCAAAGAAGCAAATGCACACCTTTTAGATGCGCAAGTCACAATACAGAACTTATTCAGCATACTACCTTGAGTATTAGATTACTGAAAAAAAATCAAGCTAAATAACTTCTAGTACATGTCCAATAGCATACCTGTCTCATGAGCTCTGGGTTGTTAAGCATGTGTGAAATCTCTGGATTGCGCTCCATCAGTTGCTGCATCTGTGGGTTGGCCACTATCATTTGCCTCATCAGGTCAGGGTTGGACATCATGCTCTGCACAAGCGGGTTCTCCATGATCTGAGACAGCATCTCAGGGTTGGACATGAGCTGTCGCTGCATCTGCTGCTGAAGCTCCATGAAGTTGGCAGATCCCATACCGAGGTTAGCCAGCCCTGACAGGTCACCAAACCCAGCTGAAAAGACCAAAGAACCAGCGTAAAACAAGAGCAAAATGAACACGGCACTATATTAAGATTCACAACACTTGTCTTTTAAACAATTATTTGTAGAAAAGAAACCAATTTGGATTAAAAAGAATGACCAAGTACTACATTGTAACAAAAGTTACATTATTTTTGGTATATTTTGTTTTCAACAGTTTTATTAATGTTGAAATCTTAAATATTTGTTTCAGTGCGTGTTATTTTAATACTTCAATACTTCTTTCAGTTAGCTCCCAAGGGAACATTTTAATTCATTTAGGTTCATCATCAAACATTTATATTTTATTTCAATTAGAAAACAATGTTGATAGTTGCTGTTGTTAGCAGTAACAATACTGGTTGCAAACACCAACAAGATTATGGAATTTCACTTAAAACGGGAGCATTGGCTGACATCTCGCATAAACAAACCCAAAAACATTACTCACCAAGTACATTGGGAGGTTGTGTCGGGGTTGGGGACGGCCCACTGCCCTGGGGTGTGCCCAGGTTGCTAGCCGGGCTGGAGTTAGCACTTCTAGCAGTGTTGCCCTGTGATGGTCCAGGGACAGAAGAGGCAGAAGTCTGCGGACTACCACCACCTGAAGTCCTACAAAACACAAATCCCTCTAAATGTAAGCCTTCCATAACGCACAGGCATTATCCTACAACACATTGCAGCTTTGCCTATGAAAATACCCGTTTTGTTTTGACCCTAAGAGCAGGTCTTCTTACTTTTGTGCGGTTTTGATGACCAGGTGAACCGTGAGTCCGTCTTTAATGCCATGCTGGCCGAGCGTGTCTCCGTCCTTCAGGATCTTACCGGCAAATATCAGAACCAACTGGTCCTGCTTCGCCTTAAATCTTTTGGATATTTCCTCTTTAAACTGTTAAGAGAACAAAACATGCGGATTATGAGGTTACGCATCAAATCAGATCAATACAACCTCAGTTTAGTGCAACACCGGATCTCGTAACCATCAACATTAACCAGCAACTAGTCAAATGAACTAACATAAACAGTGCTAGCACCACCTTTACTGGGAATCCTATCTAACAAGTTGTTCAATTTGTCCACATATTCTTAAAGTCAACAATACAAACCAAAACAGAAAGAGCGCGACCAAAGATGACAGACTAGAACCTTCTCCCTGAGCAGGCCGTTTCCTTAACGAGAACAGCAAGTGAGTAAACCTCCCTTTACAAGCGTCTTAAAATACCAAAAACAATGAATTAGATGCTCAAAATAACCTAATTTAAGTTATAACGAGAGCAGAAGTCATTCTAAATATCCCCTGCGACGACTTTCAGCTTCGGAGTGTTCGTCGTCAATCGTTAGCTCTCCGGCTAAAGCTGTTAGCCGCTGGTGTAACGAACGCCCGGGTGATACAAACAAGAAGAAACCGCGAAAAAAATTACCTGTGCGACAGATGAATCTTCAGCGATGGCTATTTCTTCTTTATCCTTCGGTGTTTTGACGGTGACCTTAATGATAGTCGCGCTAGCGGCGGCATTTTCCTCGGTGTTCGTCTCCACGGCAGGATCCGTGCCGCTATTCTCCGCCATCTTTACTCTTCTTTTACTTCATTACATCATCGCACCAACAAGCAGCGGGGAAAAGCGCTGCGAACGCCGATTGTTCCACAGCGCCCTCTGGCATCGTGGAGTGTCATCGGCTTCTCTTTCCGCTCTCCCTCTATGAACTGTTTCCAAAGGATACAATGTAAGCTTCCAATGTGTTTCTCATATTTTTGTTCCACAGGCTGCTCGAAAAAGTGAGCATATACCATGACAAGAACTGTAGTTCTTGTTTTTTTATTTTATTATTTGTAAAACCATGGTTAATTTTCATGAAGGTCATTTACCCTCTTTTTAAAGATGAAAAGTTTAACAGGAAATAATTCTGATGCTCTTGGTATTAGCTTCCATCACTTTTATTTTGTGTTGAGGTTAAGGCTGACCCACACCTGATTTTCAATTACTGGTTACATTCATTTATTTATTTATTCTTGAGGTTTTGTGAATATTTTAGGGTCATTACTGCTACGATTTAACACATTTTGGAAATTTAACAACTTTTATGTTGGGGTCAAACTAACTCCCCCATCGGTTTCCAAGCAATTTGCAGCAACAACAACAAAACAAAAATAATAAGACAATAAAAAACAGAACACTTTTATTGTAGCTTCTGAACTACACAAGAATTTAATCCTTACAAGAGTGTGTGAACCAGACCTTATTTGGGCTCATGGCATTTTATTTCTTTCATTTTTTGTTCATTTAAAACATGAGCTAGGGCTGATGTGCATGACGGAAAGCACTTATTTTGGTGTGGATAGTCCTACATAAAATAAAACACACGTAAACAGTAGGCTATGCCTTGAGCAAACAGAGTCATAATTTCTTACTGGCTGATCTTAAATATGTCAGTGCCATTGATTATAAAATGTAGAATAAAAATGTAGCATGTTTATAAAAAACACTTCAATGTTCTAAATAAACGATTGCCTAACCCTGGCTTAAGTCCTGTCTGTGCCTAAAGTATGAGTATAAGCAGGCATTATATTGAACCCAGTCTACAATACAATAAACAAAAGATAGACGGCGCTGTTTACATGTATATACAGTAATCAACCATTTACAGAAGCTTTAGACTGAAATCCTTTAAAATCTTTCTTTCATACGATTTTCAACGTTGTGGAATGAAGGAGTAACATTTCTCATTATTAACATGTTCATTGCCAAATGTCTTGCGGTGTAGTGCATATTTAAGCTACTTCGACCTTTTAAAAACATTACCCCCTGGTTTCATAGACAAGATTTAAATCTAAAATATCTTAACATCTTACATGTTCAATAAGGCTTGCTAAACGGTAAACGAATTCATGAACAAGATGACTGTAATACTTGTTTACAGTTTACAAGGAAGTCACAGCCGGGAAAAATCAAAACCCCTCCTTCAAAAAAAAAAAAAAAAAAAAAAAAATCCCACAGAACATCGTGACATTTACACTCATCTGTAGGCTACTGAGCACCAGACGAGCTACACAAGGTGAGTTTAAGATAACATGGTATTTCTCAAGTTTAATAACAATAATTTCATATACTCATAACAAATCAAAAAGATCAAAGAACAGAACGTTAAAGAAAATGAACAAACTGTGGTGATCAACTGAACAAACAAATAGGCTTCACTTCCTCATAGGAAACAGTGCAGGTAGAGTTTTGCATTGTTCTTTTATGTAGGCGACAAAACTCAGCAAAGTCAGCCATGCTGTTTCGATCATCAAACATGTGTAGAATATTACATTTGAGTACTATCATAAAAAAAAAAAAAAATTTCCCCTGTATATGTTATGATATGTCCTTGAAAACTGATTTTCCTGCAATAGTATTGATTTGCTGTTTTTATTATTTCATGCTGTTAGCAGACAGGTTTGGCCATTGTTATCTATTGAAAGGCGATCGCTCCCATCTACAGCATGACTCTGACAGTGTCTCAGGGTGAAGGACTGACGGTCATCACGGCCACCTCAAACCCAAAGAGCAAATGGCCTATACTGTGTCAGATTCTGGGTTTTCTGTGCTACAGTCCAGTGTGCTCTGTATCTCAGGATATGAAAGGGAAGCTGAAGGATATCCACACAGCTTTTGGAGTGAGTCAGACATTCCCAATAATTCCCAAATACCTTTCTGATATTTTCAGGTCTTGTGATTATTGCATACTTTTGATTTTTTTGTTTTTACTTTTTTTTTTGGACAAAACTTAATCAACATTCACGTAAGGTGCATACAATGTTTTTTACGTTTCCTAAGGTTGTCCAATTATGTCCAGGACTGGAGACCCCTGAGTTACATCATGTCATTACAATGTATTATTATTTGTTTTAAACACCTATGGAGCCCCTACGGGACATGAATTTGGTAAAATGGGAAAAAAATCGATTTCATTGCCTTTGCATTCACTTGATAATTGTCATTTTTCACTGAGAAACTTTACTCACAAAACCGTTGCGCTCACCCAAGAAACTTTACATTGTTTCCACCACAGGATAAAAATTTTAAATATAAAACAAGATAAAAAAGACTTCTTGTCTCACAATTTAGTTTTTTCCCCCCTCTAAATTAAAAAAGTATATAACATAGTTCAGACCTTTTAGTTATTATCTGCAAGTTTATATCTTACAATTAGAAAATTCTGGACAATGAGACAAAAGTCACAATTACCTTTTTTATTTTGTATGCTAAAAACCTAATGCAAGATGCAAGGAAAAAAGAAAAAACAATTGTAAGGAAAAAAGTCTTGTAAGAATTTCAAGACAAATGTGGAAATTCATTATTTTTATTTTTTTTATTTTGCAGTGTAAACAAAAAACAAAAAAGTCAGAATTGCCTATTTTGAGAAGGATTATGAGGTATAAACTTAGTATTCAGAATTGTGAGGAAAAAAATTGGATAAATGTCTTTTATTTTTTATTTTTTTAATGTTGGAAAGAACATGCTGTGCGAGGACAAACTGCGTATCAGTGGATGTATAAGCAAGCATAAAGTATCTGGGGGAAGGCAAAAAGTTAAGAGAGAAAGCAAAACGTCTAAAATACCATTTTTCCTCTTATCTCTTTTTTTTTTTTTCTCAGCATATATGTCCCCTGGAAGGAGCTCTGTACCAAAACATTTTGTGCATGGTTTGGAAAAGCTAGTAGTGTTCATTTTGGAAAATGTGCATTTTAACTTTAAAAAAATTAACCATTTTTGAAACGTTGTGCAAATGCTCATTTATACTGTTCGCTTGACCAAACTGACAGCAAACATTTGATTGGTTGACTTACAGTGTCATTGTACCAAATTGTTATGTTCTTAACTGTATTGTTCTCTTGTTCGATAGGTTGTGCAGATGATAATTGGTGTCCTCAATATTGTCGTGGGGATTGTGCTTATAAGCCTCGGGTTTTACTGGAGCATATATAGGATTGCCCACGGGCCCTTTTGGATTGGTAGTGTGGTACGACAAGTCTTATTTTGATCACTTTTATGTTTATAAATCAATTAATATTGTTCAATGCCTGTCAAAAAGTATTGATATGTTCAAAATCAAAAGCATTTTGTTTTTTTAATTATTTTTATAGTTCATTGTTATTGGAATCGTGTGCATCCTTATAACCAAGTTTCCCTCTTCTTGTCTGGTAAGTGTCTATCAAAGGCATTTGTGATTTTGACAGTTCTAGTTTTGCTGGTTTACTATATACATATTTGTTATATACATAAAAAGAAATGTGTGTGTGTGTTTTACAGATGACAATTGGGATCATTCTGAATGTAGTCAGTGCTGCATTGGCTATCACAGCTGTTGCACTGTATTCAGTGGACCTGGCAAATGGTCATATGTATGATAGATGTTACGATTATTCCTCTTATGATCGCTATGATGATCGTTATGGTTATGGTTATAAAAATACGCCTTCCCCTGAAGCTAGTAGGAGAAAAGAGACGTGTCTGTACTACAAGAACATGATTGAGGTAATGATTATCTTTCTTTTCTTAAGATGATGAAAGACTAGCTACAGCATATCAAATCTTCTTCTAAACATACCCACATAGCAAGTTTTGCAAAAAGCACCATAAAAAGCTGTCCGTACGATGTGCTTTTTTTCCACAGTTTTTGAATTAGAATAGAGAAAAATAAAGGGCAGCTGCAGGGTTTTATTAATTTATTGTAAATGTCTTACAGGCTTTATGGATGATTTTTCTTTTTTATGAGTTGACACTCTTCTCTTTACCTACCTCTAGATGGCCCTCGGAGGACTAGACATCATGATGATAGTGCTGTCGGTCCTTCAGCTCTGCATGAGCATCAGTTACTGTGTTTTGACTGGGAAAGCTTTGCGCGGGAAGGATGAAGATGGAAAGGTATTGCATCAGCGGCACTATTAAAACAATCAACCAGTCAAATCCACTGTGATCCTCAGTGTTTCAGAGAATTCCCTGTGTTCATGTTTGTTTGTGGTTTTGCAGGTGGTGGAGGATCCAGAACTTCATAAGCCGCTGCTGGAAGATGCACCTGTTGCTGTGTGACCAGATAAACACACAAAATAATCAAACTTACTTTGTATCAACAATGATTTAAAGCAGATCTCCTCCATTTGCAACACTGTTAAATGACATTAGTTTTTTCCTTTTACGAAAGTTTCATCATTGATCTTTGGGTGTTTGGGTGGGTGTTACCTTTTATTACCTTTTTTAATTTTGTTGTGATCTTCTAGGTTGCTTGTTAATAAATAATAGACTGCCGCACTTTGGTATCATTTTTTTTTACAGCTTCTCAACTAAGTTTTCCTTTGTACAACAATAAAAACTAAAGCTCATAAAAAATATACAGGACATACATGCATACAGTTACCAGCTGGTTGCAAATTAAGTTGAAAGAGATTTATAGGACACACAATGCTGGAGCCTCTAGAAAATTTCAAGATAAAATTGTTGTTTTGATAATTCTGTGACGAACAAAACGGAGGCGGACGGATCCATATGCAGCTTATATTTATAAGAGAGGTCGTACAGGCAGAGTCAAATATCGGAAAACGGAGCAAACTTGTGGCATAACACTATATCTTTCTCTTGTTCCACAGATTGTGCAAGTTATAATTAGTGTCATTAATATAGCAGTGGAGAATTTGTTTGCATGGCTTAAGTTCTATAATCTGTATCTATATAATACTACTGTTGGTCCTTCAGATCTGTGTGAGAAACATAACCCTATAGGTTCGCAAACAAGCAAAGCCTATAAAGGCAGGCACAAAATTTCAACAATTTACTGAAGCCGGAAAAAAAATGTGTTAAATATATTTTAGTTTTCTACACAACCAAACAGCAAATGTTCTAAGTTCTAAACGGCCATGCAATATTTATTTTCTTTCTTGTTTTCTCATAATCCCAACTTCTCGTGATCAGAGTCAGTCTTCGTTCTGTATTGTAACTTACATATAGTCAGTTACTCATAAGGTAAGTCTGAGTTGCTGTTTCTTAAAGGGATAGTTCACCCAAAAATGAAAATTAGATGTTTATTAGCTTACCCCCAGGGCATCCAAGATGTAGGTGA
>JAUCMU010000893.1:0-10350 GCA_032275025.1 Enteromius treurensis | reverse complement strand
TCTGACATATCTTAACATTTTGTAAAAGATGCATTAATATCTTAATTTAACTAAGACCTAGTCCTGGTTTAAACTAACCCATGTTTGTGAAACTGGGCCATTGTGTTGATAAATGATAAGATGGCAGTACTGACACACAGCTATCTCAAATATAATAGGTAGCACACACATTCTGAATGCCTTTGGCAGATCTCAGATGAGACATTAATTAATCTAGATTAAGAAAATGTATCTATGCCCACCCCTAATTTTAACACATATTCACAAAGATAACAACTATTGTAAATTCTAATAATATTTCACAAATGTGACTATTTTTGATCAAATAAATACAGTCTTGATGAACCGAAGAGACTTCTTTTCAAATGTTTGAAAGGGTGATGTCTGTCTTGTTGCTTTTATTTGCATCCAAAAATTTCAAATCAATACATTTCATTAGAGTTTAAACTAATTAACAGAAATGAATCAAACTTATCAGCTTTAAGCCTGAAAATATATTTACTTAATACACTAATGATTTTTGGCATAAAGGAAAAATCTCATTCAGTGACTCATCCAGTGTATTGTTGTCTATTTCTACAAATACACCTGTGCTGCTGATGACTGCTGCTGTGCTTCAGGATCATATCTGTGATACTACAGTATATTAATTGAGTATTTTACAGTATAATATATTATTACAGTATAAAAGCAACACATCCTGAGACAGATATCATATCTTAAACTGTAATGTTCTTGCACTAATGGAGACTGAACGTGTTCTCCTCAGGTGAGTCCATTTTCAAGGTGCATTTCTTCTCTCCGAACTTCTCTCCGGCGGGAGCCGTGGGCTGCTACGACACTCACGTCTGTCTGTGTCACGGTGAGTTTGTGACGTATCACAGTCCTCCGCTGGTGTTCGATCTCAGCAGGGATCCGTCAGAGAGCCGTCCGCTGGAGCCGGACACCGAGCCGCGCTTCTCTGAGGTGCTGGAGCGGGTGGAGCGGGCCGTGACGGAGCACCGCCGGAGCCTGATGCCGGTAGAGAAGCAGCTGAGCTGGGAGAAGGTGCTCTGGAAGCCCTGGCTGCAGCCCTGCTGCGGGAGCTTCCCCTTCTGCTCCTGCCACCAACACACACTTACAGAAGATACACAATAAACACCACAGAATACACACACACACACACACACACACACTTACAGAAGATGCACAATAAACACCACAGAATACACACACACACACACACTTACAGAAGATGCACAATAAACACTACAGAATACACACACACACACACAGAAGATGCACAATAAACACCACAGAATACACACACACACACACACTTACAGAAGATGCACAATAAACACCACAGAATACACACACACACACACACACACACACACTTACAGAAGATGCACAATAAACACCACAGAATACACACACACACACAAATGCAATTTTGAGTTTTTATCCTGACTTCTGAGTTTACATCTCACAATTTTGGTTTCTTTTTCATAATTCTAGTTTTGAGTTTTTAAATATCGCAAAATGTACCATTTCTCTTCAAATTTGAAAGATATAAAACTGAAATTTAAATGTACATCTTGCAATTCTAATTCTAAGGTAAAATGTAATTCTTAGTAGTTATCTCAGATTTTATTAATAGTAGTTTGTCACAATTGCAAGTTTGCGTCTCACGAGTCTGATCCTGTTCTCAGAAACATCCAGCAGTTTTACCACATCACAATTCTGACTTTTTTTCTCATAACTGCAAGTTTACATATTAAAACATTCTCAGAATTATGAAATATAGGCTCTTAAGCAACTTTCTGTTATTATTTTTCACTCTAAAAAAATAAACATGACTGAATTATGAGATATAAACTCGAAGTTGTGTTTTTGTAATAATTTATAAAGAAGTCAAGCTGATATCAGGATGATGAGAAATGAAGAGCATTAATGAAGGAGCTCATGATTTATTATGAAGAAGATCAGTCCTACTGTACGACATACTGACAGCTCTTCACTTTGTTGGGAAATATTTGCACATTAAACATTTTTTTTTAATAAGGAAATGATATTAATTGTTATTCTTTGATGAAAATATTACAATAGACTTAAAACTGGATATTATTTTGGGATGTTCTGTGTTTTTAGTTGGTTTGTAAATGCTTAAAATGCTTTCTCCTGTTTGATCAAAATCATTAAAAAAAACATCTGAATCTGACATTAATGACCAATCCCTGCTAAAAAAAACCAAACAAACAATAGAAGCCCAATTGAAATCTGAATTTTTTTTTTTTTTTTACAAAATTCCTATTTGTTGTCCCAACAATAGAATCCATCACATGCCAGTAGACACCATTATACCCTCCATTAAAACCAGTACAAATCCCATTATAACCATTAAATCCATAACATTGATCTGTTGTGTTCGGGGGCAGGGTTCTGTTGATTTTTTCAGCAGGCGAGGAACATGAACATATCCAGCAGAGGATGCTGCAACTGCAGAAACTCAATAGACAGCAATCAGAGGTTTGACTGAACAGAAACAGATGTTTATTATCATGTACAAGTTTAATTTGTTTTTCTGAGGGTTTCTACACCGTACAATAAATAAAAAAATATATTTTATTCTTCACTAAAATAGTGCATTCTTTAAGGGAGCAGTATAAGTGTGTTTCTTAGTGTGGAGTTTACAGACGCTCCCTTACACACTACAGGTGAGTGAAGTGACGTCATCTTTGTCACATCTCAAATAAAAGTTAAAAATGTTCAAAGTTTCTCTATTTCTGGAATATAGATTTATGTATTATCTGAAAGCTGAATAAATAATCTCCATTGGTTAATGGCTTGTTATTATCTGACAGTATTCAACTGGGATACAATCCAGGTGAGTGTCGGACTCAAACTCAAACACAAACGTAGCGGAAACCTGCCGTAACTGTCCGGTGGTCTGGAACTGAACATGTCCTACTCAGGCGAGTCCATCTTCAAGGTGCATTTCTTCACTCCGAACCTCTCGCCATCTTTGTTTTTTCGCGTCTCAAATCAAAGTGAAAGTAAATGTTGAGAGTAGATGTTTCTTCATTAAAACAGCCAGAATCGATTCTATACGGAATATCAGTGTTTGATAGGAAGCTTTATCAAAGCTAAGCGATGATTTGACTGTAGCTGCTTCAGAGAAAGACGGGGATTTTGGGAATCTGTGTAAATAAGGTGAGTGCTGATGATCAGGAGATTTACTGCGATTTACTTGACTTCCACATTCATTTTTACTCTGTTTTGATATGTTTGAATGTATAGTTTTTCAAGCAGATGAGTTTGTTTGATTGTTGTTTGGTGTTGTGTGTGGTTTATTTGTTAACACACGACTAACATTGTGTCTCTGAGTGAAGCGCGTCTCATGATCCTGTTTCTCTCAGGATAAGTTCAGATGAATTATTGTGTTTGTTTGTTATTTCCATTCAGAGTCAGATTCTGTTCATCATGGATCACACACAAACATCCTCAGATCAAGAGTTTTCTCCTGGATTCAGGTAATTTCTATAAACACTGTATTAAACCACCCTCACTGATGGAAGATGTGAGTCTACATTGTGTTTTTGTTTATGGAAGTTTTTAACTTAAATTTAAATATTTTATATAAAAAAAGACTCCCCATTGCCTGTTTTTGATGGGAAATAAAGTACTTAAAGAAGACCTTAAAAGAAAATGATTATTAGCATGAAGAATTAAATCTGTTTTGTTATAGATCAGTTCATCAGAAGAGATCAGAAGCAGAGCCCAGCTGTGTGTCTCTGAGGAGTGATGTGTCTATGGAAGTACCAGTACGGTTTAAGAGTGGAGAGACACAGACTGATCTCAGGTACATTTAAAAAAATTATATATAAATATAATTATAGCATGCAATTCTGTATTATCAAAATAGTGTTAACTTTATCTTAACCCTCATAAGGCCCTCATTTCCTGTTCACAAATCAGGTCTTTGGGATCTTAAGTGCAAGTATGAAAAATAAATACATTTTTAATGATACAAATAATTCACATTATATATTACTTTATTATAATTATTATTTTGTTTACTTCTCATCTATACATTAATGCGGTGTTTTCGGCGATATTAAGTAATTTGGGACCTATTCACCACAAAATTTCTTGATGGCCTAAAAAAGTTGTTTCTGGATGTTGACCTAGGTGTTGGGTGTATAATTCTGCCATCTGTTGGTGAGAGATAAACCTAGAGCCATTCATTTTACTGGTAATGACCAACTGATTATATCAACTACTGTGATTTTTTTCTGAATTTATATTCATATTAAAAATAGAAAAGACATTAAATATAAATGTGTGTGTGTGTGTGTGTGTAAGTGTTGTGTGCACATCTGTGGGTGTTGGTGTGTGTGTCCATGTCCGTGAATTAGGTCCCGTCACTTCACATCTTTGTTCTGCATCTGTGGCTGATTTTATTTGCCAAATTTGATAAAAATGTTAAAACCCTATGTAATGTAAAAAAAACAAAAAAAAACCTAGTACTGGACCTTCTTTTCTGTGTGGAATTTTTCAAATTTATGCTGGGTTTAGTTTAGTTTAGTTTAGTTTTTTTTTTGTATATCCCTTTCGTTTTCTATTGGGGTCAAAAAATACATACCTTCAAAAAGACTAACTACAAAGACCTTATCTGATTTTAACACAGATGCTATTTTGAAAACACTTAATTCTATAAAACACCTTTTGAAATAAAAAGTATAACTAAAATGATCATGAAGGGATCTTCAAAGTGCTTTTTAAATGATATATGAGTATGTACTTTGTTAAATATAACAATTCAGAAGATTGACTTTTATTATTCTCTCTCTGTTATAGTTCAGTTCATCAGGAGAGATCAGAAGCAGTTCCCAGCTGTGTGTCTCTGAGGAGTGATGTGTCTATGGATCAACCAGTAAAGTTTAAGAGTGGAGACTCAAAGACTGATCTTAGGTACATTTTATAGCATTCAATTCTGTATTATCAAGATACTGTTATCTTTGTCTTAAAGCCATCATATGATGCTACTTTAAAATTTATCTCATTGCCCATTTTTTATTACCTGAGAGTGATGTGATGCCAAAATAGTGACGGCTAGTTCAGTCCACTTTGAGCTTCAAAAACACTATTCAGAAACTTGTGGGTGACGTCACAGACACTATGTCCATGTTTTAAGTGACCCACCCACACATGCGCGTTTTCAGCAAGTGTGCCACATGAGTCTTGAAAAGTGGGTGACTGGCTGCAGTACAGGTCATAAACCCCGCCCTCTCCATGTAATCTAATGAGACATGAGACAAACTAAATAATCAAAATAATAATTAAATAAATTAAATAATAATTAAATAATAAATTACACTTCAAAATAATTTTTTACAAAGATGGTTTCCATCATTTTAGGAAGTTCTTTTCATGTTGATGTATGTTCAAGTGTTAGTTTTTTTTAAACGTTTGCTTTAAACTAGTTATTCGATGCTATAAAAGCGGGGTGTTGGTGTCATGATTGTGAGCTTGTGTATTGGGGCTTTGATTCCGCAGCTCCACCACACAGTCTCTACTGTGCAGACTCTGGCTCCAAATGATGTCATTTTCACAAAGTGACATCATTCGTCAGCAGCCATACTGAGGATGTCACAGATACCACGTTCAAGTTTTTTTTACAGTCTATGGGCTAATAGTCTCGGACCTGTAGCACCAAGCCTAGAATCATGAAGCGTTTCCACCGTCGGGCCTGAAGCTCGCTGTGCTTCACTAAACCCACACTTTACATGCATCTCTGGAACAACGTCATGCAACCACAGCATTTCACCAACAAAGAGAATTTATCAGAAAACTAATAAAATAAGTCACTGGACTAGCGTAATTGAAAAAACAAACATGATAAAGAATAAAGATTGAAATCCAAAAAGCACAGATGTTTTACAATAATGATACATAGGTTCTGAGCGAAAACTATTTAAAAAATGTTTAATGCTGGTGTTAAATCTGTTAACTTTGTGAAATGGTCCGCAAACGATGACGAGCTCTAGATGCAGAGAAACTCTGCCTTTGTTCACAACCCCTCCTCTAGCCCCAGCTGGCCTGCTTTGGCCCAAGGTTTTCGTCAAGCCAGAAAACGCAGGCCATTGACCCAGAGGAAGCACCGACGAGGCAGGATCAAGCCCTGGAAGTGACAGTGGAAATGCGACTGGCCCTGGCACGGACTAGTACGCCCGCTTTTGGCCCGACAGTGGAAATGTGGCTATTGGCTTGTGCCACCCGAGTGCAGTAGTAGTCCGTAAAATGCATTGCACAAATTCGAACATTGGGTTGTGCTGTTCTGTTGTAAGTAATACTAATGATTCCTAACTGCATCTACCGTCAAAGAGGTGTTCCCATAGCGACCCCCTAGAGCACACAGTTCAAACTTCCATTAAAAGTGAAGTTGAAATCGCATCGTATGACCCTTTTAATATTTCTATCTGATATTTACACAGATGCATTTGTAAACACTTAGTTCTATTTTACATCTTTTGTACTAAAACGTATAAATTGAATTATCATGAAGTGATCTTTAAAGTGCTTGTAAAATAATATATGAGTATGTACTTTGTTAAATATGGTAATTCGAAAGACTGACTTTATTCTCTCTCTGTTATAGTTCAGTTGATCAGAAGAGATCAGAAGCAGAGTCCAGCTGTGTGTCTCTGAGGAGTGATGTGTCTATGGATCAACCAGTAAAGTTAAAGAGTGAAGATTCACAGACTGATCTCAGGTATATTTTTATGTTTGATAAGAAAACAAATCGTACAATTGCTTTATAAAAGATTTATTATTGCAAGAAGGTTCACAGTCAAGCAGAAGAAAAAGCTCCCTGCTGAGTGTGACAAAGGGGATCATTTATGTGCAATGATGTGCAAAATCATTTACTGTTGCACAAGAATATTAGAAATATCACATAAGCATGCAAAATATGATTATTATAAGTTTAATCAGATAGATATGAATTTTGCAGCAACAGTCCTCCCTCTTTATCATTTTCTGATAAATTTGTCATCATTATAAAATTCATATTTTCATTAAAAATCATTATCTAAAATCATCAAACAATAACTACCCCACATCCTCCTACTTGTTCTTTGAAAGCCGGGCTAAACGAATAAACACTGTTATTGCATTCCTGACATGGGTCAGACCCTCAGTCACTATTCAAATAGCAAATAGAGATGTTCCTAACACCATTTATCACTACTGATTATATTCTCAATCTTACCCTATCGTAATACTAGAAAAAGTCAAGTCAACAATTACCCTTCTCTTGTTACATGTGTTCTATTGATTGTATTTTCTTTAAAACTTACATTTTCATTCTTTACTCGTCCAAATCATCACTATGGCTATCCTAATTTGTTTACTAATGATTATTCTAAAAACAGTGAAAAGTAAGTAAGTTAACATCACATCTATATACTTCTTCTCAAATGTTCATATAAATGAGTTTCTGAAAGGAAATTAAATAAGCTAAGGCTTTTTATCCGGGACTTCTTTTTGTTTATCAAGCTATAATAAAGTTCTATCATAAAGACCGGCAAACCCTTTGAAAATGTCATTAATCATTTCAATTTCTACAATTTCTTAATTAATTTCACTATAGGTCCCACTACTTACTATCATCATTGTTGGTCGTTTTCCCCTGTCGGCATGTTCAGGCGCTTTTACAGCCCTTCTCATATGTGACACTATGTCAGTGATATTAACGGATATTAACACTATAGTCTGGGATGTTAAAACAACCCCATGTTTCCAACATTGTGCCCACTCCCCCTGCTTCAGTCTCAGCTCCGGCCATCGATAGTTCTGTCATGCGTTCTTATATGAGACGTCTGATTTCCTTTAAAGAGGCCACAGTCAGTGGCCACCTCCCTCTTGTAGCTGGTTCAAAGGCTGGCGCACCCATGTTGTTCTTTCTGCCACCTTGACGTCCGTGTGCGTGGTCAGAAGCACCTGGAATCTTTCCCGCTCAAGGGTAACTGATAGTGCTTTTTACCCCTGTGAGTCCAATTTCCTCACAACATTTTGCTAATTTGTTTTTTAAAGTGTGATTATGGCATGGTGTTTTCCCATGCCTCAAAATTTTCCCATTTGTGTTATTGTCTCATTCAAAGATTCATGTGTTCCGTTATCTAAACTGATTTTTCGTGGGATCCCCATCTTTGGGTTATTTCAGTCAGCAGTGGCTTTGCCACCGCTGCTGCGTCCTATTTTGATCATTGTGGGTATTACAGATTACACATCTTTTGCAAAAGTTTTCTGCAAAAATTTTAAAGCCATTTGGAAATCACAAAATTACATCTTTAATTTGCATAATTATGTGTCAATTTACAATGATGCTAAAAGAAAGCCATCCGGGCTCATTCACACGTCATTCACCACTTAACAACCAGACTTTTATCCATTGCTCCGTCTCTGCTCCTGTAGCAAAAGTCTGCATACTCTGTAAAGATAAATAATTGTTTTCATTCGTTTGTGTGATATCAAAGTGCATTCTGGCTCCTTTTCCTCTGTGTCCTGAGCCGCAGCTGTCTTAGCTGCTACATCTGCTCTCGCATTACCTATAGAAACAAAATCTTTTTGGTTAGTGTGCGCTGCGCATTTGTAAATGGCTACTTTGTCAGGTAGTAATATAGCTTTAAACAGTCCTGCCACCAAATGGGCATTTCAAAAATTTTTGGACAGCCGTCAGATTTCCAAATCTTGCAATAATTGTCAAAAACCCATAAATGTTGTGTGACTCCTTACGCATGACGCAAATTATTATAAATTTGTCACACAATTCCCCTTTATTAATTTGTAGGCCTCTTTTAGTTCCCCGAGCTCAGCCCCCTGAGCTGAATAATTTCATGGCAATTTTCCCTGAAACCACAACCTCGAATTTTGTTGTTATGTCATCGCCTAATTTATTTAGATTTTTTGACGCAGAACCATCCACGAAAAATAGGATGTTTTCGCAACTATCTAGTAACATATCAGAAAGGTCAGGACGTGGCGTACGAATTTGTAGACATCTGGCAAATGTAATGTCTATCGCTCTTTCAATATCCTTGGGCCTGCGTGTGGCGTCAGTAGAGTCAGGTCATAGTAACTCACAAACTCTCTCGAGGGCAGCACGGCTAGCTCCACAGCTGCCAGTGCCCTTAGGCAGAATGGCAAACTTGCAGCAAATTTAAAATAGTTTGCTATAAAAAAATAAAAATAGGCCACAGGTCGCAACCTCTGCCTATGAAGTTGCAAAAACACAAGTCATAAGTGGTGTTCGGATGGGGCTATCATTGCATGGTCTTATCACCCCCTCTGCCAACAGCAATTGAAATTCCTGGTTTTACCCTCAATAGTTTCCCTTTTTAGTGGATATTGACGCTGACACGGCCTGTAATCAGATTTTGGAGTGATCACAATGGCACTTCAGCGAGTGCCTGATGAATGTCTGAGGGGGATACTTGTACCATGCAATGATTTTCCCAGTCCATTTGGTCATTTTCAATTTGCTTTGCTATTTTTCAACCTCTATTTCTATTAGCATCATAAGTGTCCTTAAGCTGTCACTGTGTTACAAACTAGGCCCAATTTCAAACTATTTCTGCTCCCTGGCCTTGCAAAGCGCTCTGTGGACTGTCTGCCCTGTTATTTGCTCTATTTGTGTTTCTGTAAGACTAACTGAAAGTGCGCATACTTTCCCTAACCAAAAAATTTGATCAAGCTCTAAGGTTTCAGCTGTATTTTCCCCAAACCTATTTAATTAATAATTTTCATCTCTTGCCAATGCAACAGGTGATGTGCAATGTAAATCGTCAGCAGCCATTGTTCCTAAAATTTTAGGATATGTAATGCAGTTTTCTGCTTGTTCACACTTTATTGCAGCCCAATCATAATTTATGATGTGGCATTTCCGTGCAAACAGCTCCCCTGCTCTCTAATTTGAAAGTGTTTGTTGAACACTTCATGCAGGCGGCAGTAACAGTTGTCGGCCGTTTCGTCTTCCTACTGCTGGCATTTGTTGATCTTTGACATGTCGACTCTTCGTCGAAAAATGTCTCTCGTATCGCATGAGCCACTGTTTCCACAGCTCTTCTTCCTTTTCTCTATTGTCATGGAGAGGCGTTTCGGGCACTTCAGCTTAGCCATTTTCCTCACTTAGGCCTTTCCCGTGACTTTAGTCGCGCAGAGGGTAACCTCTCTGATGGCGCGGTGGGCATGAGCTGTGTCAGTATCTCTGGTGTTGTTGCTGGCGCGTTGGGCTGCGTCATTCTCCGTGGTGCTGCTGCTGCTTTTTCTGGTGGTGTTGTAGGTCTTCTCGGAGGGGAGCAGTCG
>JAUCMU010000892.1:0-10352 GCA_032275025.1 Enteromius treurensis | reverse complement strand
GGTAGCACACAAATTCTGAATGCCTTTGGCAGATCTCAAATGAGCCATTTTAATCTAGATTAATCTAGATAAAAAAAATTAATCTGTACCCACCCCTATATATATATGAAAAGAAATATGTAAATATTTTCTAAATATATACTGTATGTGTGTCTTTACATATGCATAATACATATACAGAATGCACACATATAATATACACAAATATTATTCCAGATGCCATGAATACTAATGTTTTCTCTGTTTTTGTGTAAATAAAAACATGTTAAACATATTAATTTGTACTAAACATACACCGATACTTTGTGTACTTTTAAAGATACAAACATAAAAACGTTGCTCATAATAAAACCGCCCAGAAATAAGAAAATAGCCCAATGAATATCAAAGCTATTCCAAACCAGATTAACTAGATGACTTCCTGGTTGTGTACGACGCTGACAGGTGGATGGACGACAAATTGGTCTCTTTCATGACACCAAAGCTGTTAGGTGAGCGGCCTAACACATACACGTACACTAAAGCCTTGGCAGAACAGCTCGTCCAGCAGGAGTGTGGAAACCTCAACGTCGCCATCGTCAGACCCTCCATCGTAGGAGCCAGCTGGAAGGAGCCGTTCCCCGTAAGCAAGCTCATTTCCATCCTCCCACCTAATAAAAAATACCGCCTGGATTTTGAGCACCGCTCTTTCTTTTTCCACTGTGTTAAAGGGCTGGATTGATAATTTCAACGGGCCGAGTGGGATATTCATCGCGGTGAGTGGCCACTTTAGATTTTGTAGAGTAGATTTAAATGCAGTGGTATTTCACTTTGTGTGATTGTTTATTGGTACTTCATGTTAAAAGCTTTTTTTGTTGTGCAGGCAGGAAAGGGGATTCTGCGAACAATGAGGGCTTCAAATAACGCTGTCGCTGACCTAGTGCCAGTCGATGTGGTCATAAACACCACTTTGGCCGCTGCCTGGTATTCCGGTTCCCAGAGACATGCCAGGTCAGACATCACCACAAGCACACTAAATCCCTCACATACGGACCACTGGAAAATTTTTCTGACAGTGTCGTTTGTCTCCATCGCAGGCCGAGAAGCATGTTGGTGTACAACTGCACCACGGGCGGGATCAATCCGTTTCACTGGGGTGAAGTTGGTATGTTGGTATTCCCATTTCGCTTTGCTATCGACTGCAAATCGAAGAACTTGTCATGCTAAATGAATGCGAGCGCTCGCACGTTTGAACAAGTGTATGGGTGTTAGCCAGCTCAGTCTTTTCTTCTTTCTTAAATAGGAAAGGATTTAGCTTGAGTTCGATCATTCAGCTGTCTGGTTTCCACTGAAGTGAAGTAGGGTGGGAAGGAATGAGTTGTGATTAACCATTAGTGGACAAATTACTGTACGAGTAGTTTTGTGATATCATACTTGATTTTATAACCATTTATCACCATGTTGTGACCTTAAAATCTGTCTAAATGGAAAATGAAACATGGCAACAAAATAATTATTTGTCCTTGGTGATATTATTTTTCTATATTATATTATATTATATTTAGTGCTGTCAAACGAATAATAGTGACTAATCACATCCAAAATAAAAGTTTTTCTTTACATATTATATTTGTGTATACTGTATTTATTTATTATATTTTTATGTGTATATATATTATATGTTTTTCCTTACATATTATATGTGTGTATACTGTGTATATTTATTATATATATGTGTATATATATATATATATATATATATATATACACACACATGTATACTATGTAAAGAAAAACTTTTATTTCCGATGTGATTAATCATTATTATATTATATTATATAGTTCTGTCATCAATGTGTTGCAGTTTAATCTAAAATAAAAGTTTTTGTTTATGAAATGTAATGTGATACTGTGTATATTTTATATATATATAAATACACACAGTATATATAAAAAAATTACATGTAAAAATTTATATAATTTATATCATAAATAACTATTCAATATACAAATATATATTTTTTCTTTTCATTTACATACTAATATACACAGTACACACATTACATAAACATGTATTTTAGATGCGATAAATCTACTTATAATATTAATACTAAACACTTAATTTAATCAAATTAATCAGGAAGTTAAACATTTTCAGTGCTCAATACAAGATTTTTTTCTGTATGTAGTGGTATATTTAACTGTATGGATTTACAACATAATTAGGTCAGTCATGTTTTATAATGCTCTGATTCTGTCGTTTGTTTTCTTAATATTACTAATATCTAATCGAATATAAATTACATTTAATCTACATTAATTAATTATATGGGTGCAATGGCCTCGTAAATACTTTGTGTGTCATTTCAGACGGATCTGATTGGATTTTTACTTCCAAAAATCCCTTTCTCCAGAGGAACATTTGGCCGTGTACTGCAGCAAAAATGTGTTTTGTTTAAAATTGAGCATTTTACACACTAAATATTTCTCAAAAACTAGATACTTGTTCATTTAGAGACATCGTTAAGGTCTGTGAGTGATTTAAGTGGAGTGACGCAATTTTTAATGAAGCGTTTGTGAGAATCTGTCTCCGTGCCTTTGCTGCTTTTGTCACTGTTTTGACAGCAAACATGCCTGTAGTGAACTCAAAACCGGTTTGGCTGATGACTACTATGAGTGACTGAAATTCAGTCAGACTGGATATTTATCTATTTATATCAGAGGTATTAGATGAACAGCAGTGTGTACAGTCTTACCGTTTACATTCTCAACTGCAAACATTTCACCCATAGTTAATTACTTAAAATACAAATCAATATTTGGTGTTCCAGTTGGAGCAGTCCTATTATAAGTAATCTTTCCCCCCCCCGCTGTCCCAGTAAGAGCTGTAATTCATGCTTGTCATTGCCCTTCCCATATTTTTCTTGCCCATACCACAGAAGACTTTCATTTAATTAATTTACTCATTTTTTATTGATACATTTTTTGTGTTATATGTTTAGTATGTAATATAGTGTAAATTAAGTATTTATGATTTAGCATATTATGTTATTAGAAAATTTCAATATTTATATGTAATATTATATTTGGTATCTGATATAGTGTTCTGTATAATATATTTTATTTATGTGTATATATATATATATACATTTTTTATCTTTTTTTTTTTAGTATATTGGATTTTAATTTAAAATAAATTGCAATTCTGTTAACTGGTCCAAAAAACTCTCACAATCTTTATGGTTGAGTTTACAATACTATGCTTTAAAAAAGATCTTAATGTCTGCATAATGCCAATTAAATGAGCCCAGTACTTAAGAATGGAAGAAACCCTAAAAATGTTGCTTTTTAACCCTGAACCAACAGCTGTGCTGTTTACTGTTAAACCCCTTTTTGTCTCTTAGAGTACCATGTTATATCCACTTTCAAGAGGAACCCCCTCGAGCAGGCCTTCAGGCGGCCTAATGTAAATCTCACAACCAATCACCTTATCAATCAGTACTGGATTGCTGTAAGCCACAAGGCGCCAGCATTCCTATATGATCTCTTCCTCAGGATGTCAGGAAGAGAGCCCAGGTAAATCCGACTGCTTCGCCCCTTTCCTCCTCCCCAGCTCAGTCTAGCCCGTCACGTGTTGCTCTCCGTGTCTTGGGCAAGGATGCATAACCCACTCAGAGATTGGGTTCTGCACGCTTCCCATCCGTGTGTGTGTGTGTGTGTGCGCTTATCCATGTGTGTTGTGTAGCTCTGTGTTTAAAATGCTCTTGTATGTTGTATGCCTGTATTCCTCTCCACAGAGTACTGCATAAACATGACGTTCAAGACCAACCCTTTAGAACAGGCTTTCAGACGCCCCAATGTTAACCTGCGATCCAACTCTTTTACAAATCAGTACTGGACCACAGTGAGTCACACCCTTCCTGCCCTGCTGTATGACGGGTTTCTCATGTTGACGGGTCAGAAGCCCCGGTAAGGTCTTCAGTACCCGCTTCTCCACCCCTCCCTCCTCCCCTCCAGCACTGGGTGTTGGGTGCGTGGTGTGGCATGGTGGCAGGCCGGCTGGGAAGGAACTGCTCAGGAACCGCCCAGCCTGGCCGTCTGCTCGACTTCATGGCATCGGACAAACGCTGCTGCCGGGCTACCATAAAGTGCATGGAGTCCTGCACGCTTCTTTATTTTTTATTTTTTTCTTGTGGAAAAGGAGATGGATCCATACCATAATACCATCTTTTGTTTTGTTTTTTCTTCTCAGCCATGCCATTAAGTCTTCAAGAGAGGTCTTTTGGTCTGCTCTTGTGGCACATGAAAGCGTAGTGGACGTTGGGAATGATAGTTTGGATAAGGCAGGCTTTACTCACTAAGTGGGAGTGCTCAGCTCAGATCAGATACGGACTGTGTGCAATAATATTTTCCATCATAAAAGCCAAACTGATCAGAGAACAGCACTCGTTAATAATGGAGCCAGGTACCAAACTCTTTGCTCTGAGAATTGCTTAAACTCAGTGGTTTTCAAACGTGGGTCCAGGACTATATGCTAAATTATAAATAGTTTGATAAAAATTTAAGAATTCATTTTAATTGTACATAATTTAATATTTTTCCCACAAAAGTAAAACATATGCCAACGTGTGTGTTTTAGGGCCATTAGAGCAAATAAATGTTTAAATAAAAAGACACAAGTGTGTTTATTCTCAGCATTTTATTTTCACAAATTTTTTTTTTAAATACGTTTTTTTTTTTTAATTGAAAAATATTTTTTATTTTAATAAACAAGTTATATATTATATATATTTCATTATTAATTCATAATATATCTCGCACCAATGTAAACACTTATTAATCTCTTAAAAAGGTGGTCCCTGGTTGTAAAACGGTTTGAAAGCCTCTGGTTTAACCCACCAAAATTGAAATTACAAGGTTGCAAGGGCAAATGCTGAATGCATATTTGACAATTATCCATTCAAGCAAAAATGCTTTTAATTGCAGGGAGTAAGATGTGTTTGGTACCTGGAGATGAAACGACTTGCTTGAGATGCACCTTAAATCTGAGGTCTTTCAGTGTTAATTTCTGCTCGGGCAGATTCAGTGAATTTGTTGTGTACTGCTGATGTGCATCTGGTTTAAGGTGCAAGTGTTTGTTTAATTGATTGGTTTTAACCCCATGAGAGTGTTTTGAATTTGGAATTTAAAGTGAGGTGTTCTAATACAGTGCATGTTGTCATTCCCTATCCAACCCATAACAGATCTTGATGGGGAAACTGGGCGTTTCTGGACATTTGCATTTAACTCAAACAGTGATTTGTCAATTAAAGCCTGAAATTTTCATACCTGTAGACCTGCTAGAACAAACTAGAATCTTAAGTACACAAATGCGCCCAGGTGCCCTACAAGGTCCTGCAAGGTTTTAACAGTGTGATCATTGTTTAGCCAAATCATGGGAATCCACAGTCGTGTTTGCCAAAGGTTTGTGGTTCAAAAGTGCTGCAGTGGGATCTAACCTGAATCAAAGACACTACAGGATGACTGGGTTGGAGAATTATTATTTGGAACTAACAGAGGAGCATTCGTTTATTTTACTTGTTTAATATTTATTTTTTTGTCTTTTTTGTTTTATTTTTATTTTATTAGTTGTTTAATTTTAATTAATTTACTTGTTTATTTTTTGTTGTTTTTTATTAATCTTTTTTTTTTTTTGCTTTTTTTTTTTTTTAAATTTTTTTCATGTTTTGATTATTTTACTTTATTTTTCTTTCTTTCTTATGTATTTATTTTTTTTATCTTATTTGTTTCCTTTTAATTTTTTTGAACCCCCCTATTTTGCTTTATTTGGGAAAACTAACCAGTGGAAGCCAGTTTTTGCCTCCAAGTAAAAGGAAATTTATGACTTTGTCTTCAGTGTGAATTAATATCTTGCAATTGCAACTTAATTTCTCGTAATTATTTAATACTTTAAGTTTTATATTACTTTGAGGCAGAAATGGGCTTCACTAATTGATATATAATAATTTTTTTATGAAATAGAACATTGCATAGAATTAAAAGTTTTGTTTCTATCACTAAACATTGTCATTTACAAGCTGTGGTTTCTTTAATCTACAGTCATAGTCTCAGTCACCATCTGCTCTTATTAAACCGCTTACCCTTTTGAGAATTAAACGAGAGAGAAAAAGGCACAAACTACACTTCCAGCCCCCATCTATGCTCCTCTGAAGCTAACACTCACGTGTCTCTCCTTTTCTCCCGCTCGCTCCCTGCCTTGTTTCCGTGGCGACGCAGGATGATGAAGACAATCACACGGTTGCACAAGGCCATGATGGTGCTGGAGTACTTCACGAGCCACTCGTGGGTGTGGAACACGGACAACGTCACCATGCTCATGAACCAGATGGGATCTGAGGACAAGAAGGTGTGTGTGTGTTTATGTATTATTACACTCACAGTCTGCCACTGGCACACTTAAGTCGCATTTGTGATTCTGAATCATGTCACTCAAAGCGTGTTGCCAATGAACAATTAATTCAAGAGGCTGATAGTTCTGACTTTTATCAATGCTTGGATTCAGTGCATGTCGTTTTCTCGCTCAGGCATTTAACTTTGACGTCAGGCAGTTGCACTGGGCAGAATACATGGAGAATTACTGCATGGGCACTAAGAAGTATGTTCTCAATGAAGAGTTGTCAGGACTCCCAGCAGCACGCAAACATTTGAACAAGTAAGTATTGAAGCTTTCTA
This sequence comes from Enteromius treurensis, assembly GCA_032275025.1. Classification (NCBI taxonomy): domain Eukaryota; kingdom Metazoa; phylum Chordata; class Actinopteri; order Cypriniformes; family Cyprinidae; genus Enteromius; species Enteromius treurensis. Next base: position 3,641 of record JAUCMU010000892.1, on the reverse strand, counting down.
GGTTACCTTCTGGATAACTGTTGAAACAGAGTGACATTCACACTGATATGGTAGTTGTTGCACCATCATATTGAACTGCTTAAATATTTTTCATTCATTGTTATCAGTTGTATAACAAATTTCTCATAATCCCCCGATCGCTAAGTTAATCTTAAAAAGGGAAAACATTTAAGACTGTGATTTTAAAATGTCTGTAAATAATAATAATTATTAATTTATATAGACAATCTACCATAGCTTAGAAAATATTATATTAATATTAATACATTATACAATGTAAAATTATTAATATATTAATATTAATTTTGATATTTAATTAGTGTATTTAAATGGATATGAAATATATTGAAATATATTACTGTTCAAAAGTGGAATAATTTTAATAATTTTGGAATAATTTCTTTTTTTCAATTCACGTCTCATACAAAATCTGCATTCATTAAATTAAATATATTGGAAATGCTATTATTTTCGTATAATATGACAGTTATATATCTGAAAATGTGATGCAAAGCTCAGTTTTCAGCTTCAGTGTCACATAATCATTCAGAAATCATTTATTATTAGTACTCATTAATAATTTACTTATCAATTTTAAAAACTAATCAGAAGCTTTCAGAAAAACAGATTTTTTTTTTAAAACATGCATGGATTTATGTCACTATCTATTTAATGCACCATTACTGAATAGAATTTATTAATTAATTTTTTTAATCTTACCGCAAAACCTTTGAACATTAGTGTACCGTGCAACAAAAACACATTCGAAATGAAATGAAACTTTTTCTCAGTTTGTCGCTTTTTCTGCTTTCTTTTCCTGTAGGCTGCGGAACATCCGCTACACCTTCAACACCATCTTGGTAGTCTTCATCTGGCGCATTTTCATCGCCCGTTCGCAGATGGCCAGAAACATCTGGTACTTCGTCGTCAGCTTGTGCTTCAAGTTCCTCTCTTATTTCAGAGCCTCCAGCACCATGAGATACTGAAACCACCTCAACTGTCCTTTCCCACCCTTCTCTCCCGACGGCTATGCACACACTTCTGCTTTGCGATACTCCAGACTCTGAGGATCAAGAGTACAGGAGTAGTATCTGCTATCCTCCCTTCCTGCGCAAATGCTCCCTCAACATCACAGGGTGCAAGTGTACCCAACCGCTATGTAGAAAGCATGAATTTTCAGGGCTCGAGGCCTGTGAAGCTCTGTGAAGTTGGTGCCGAGCGCGTTTGAGCACTTACTGTACCTGAATGCAAACAGGTCGTGGGCGACTCTTGATTATTATGGTTTACATACCTGCTCAGACTTGTTGGCGGCATTGGCCCCTTTCCAACTGTAATCAACAAAGCACAAGGAGAAAAAAAAAGAAAAAGAAATAGCTTTTCTCGGCTCTGTGCCTACAATTCAGAAATGACCTTCATCATGTGCCCGATGTCTTTGTTCGATTCATGTCTTTTGCCTTAATACTTTCCAATACCTCTCACAATGGTCGAGATGAAAGTGATTGACGTGTCACCAAATAATAAGCATCTTGAGTGTCTGATTCCAGGCTCTTCGCAATCTCTTTTTCAGTCAATACCAAAATTTCATCTTACAATAAATGTTTTTATGTACTACTTGATGTCTTTGTGAAAGCAGTCAACCGCAATTTCTCTGCTATGTGTTCTTTTTCTTCAGAAATGCTAGAAAAAGCGAGCCTCAGATTGTTCACACGTTTAAAGCTGTTGCCTTTTATGATTTATGAGGCTTATTGATAAACACGAGCGGACGGCTTTGCGTCAACGGTTCGTAAAAAAGCCGTTGACGTTTTACGAACAATTAACAAATTCGTTCCGCTCGTGTTTCATAAACAAAGTGCGATGATTTTCACTTGCCATAACTTATTAGTGTTCAGGTAATGAGCTTTTGTACATAAAACATGTTACCTTTTTCTAAAGCACTCTCGAGAAAACCGAATCGGCTTTCAAAAATGACGTAAGACGTATGATTATTTAGCGGCTTTACGTTCTTACGCGCTTTGATCGAGTCCGTATCAATAGAGGGTGAATGTGCATTTTGGTGTTTGTTCTTTTTTTGTCGCCCAAATTATTTTGTGAACGGTATGAATGTCGAAGTCATGTAAAAGAGCGAACGGGCTTATGTTTTCGAAGTCGTTCTATTTAGATAAAGCACTGTCATTTAACATTGTCTGCTACCAAGTATTTTTCATGTTTAAAACAAATAGGAAGTGATGTAAATGCACCGCATAGGCTACTTCTATGGTCACACGTGCTTCGGATCACGACGTCAAGTTATGTTTGTCATACAAGCCGACCTCTTTGCACAGCTTAATATCATAACGTTACCAGGAAACGCTAGTTGATGGATATTGTTACTAACTGTGTGGATTATAGATTAACTATTCTGTCTTTTCTATTAACGACTTCATATTAGAGCGGAATAGTAATTTTGAAAACGAGTTTTGTGTATGCAGGGCCTAATTTACCCCCAAATAAATAAAAAAATAATAGCATTTCCCCCCTATATTAGTCAGATTTTCTTTGTCGCTTAACGTTACTTTGTGATTGGTATTAGGTATCATTGGGTTTCTTGTGTGTGTGTGTGTGTGTGTGTGTGTTTCAGGTCACCTCGTGTTTCGTTTTCCGCAATATTTTATAATAATATTAACATTTTCTTTCTTATGATCAAGCTGAAGTCAGACCTTGACGGGACAAATGTCTTTGTTTTGTCTGCTTATATACATTTTCGTAAAATATCATGTAAATATTAAGAAATAAGTGAACTGTACCCCACAATGTTCTGCTGTCTGTTTTCTGGGAAAATTGTAATTGCCACATTAAAATATCAGTGGAGGTTTAAAAATCAATGGGTGCCTTTCGTTTGTGAACCAAAAGAAATAAAGAATAAATCGTGAATTTGTTTTTCAGTTTAGTGAGTCATAATTGTCTGGTTGTTTTATACTTGAGTGCAAAAAAAGGGGAGCTAATTCCATAGCTACAACTCAGCACTGCCATCTGCTGTCCACATTTCAATTTCTTTTTACTTAATTAGCGATTTACTTCTTAATAAAAAAATTATTTTCAAAACAATAAATTGGCAAAAATGTCCAAAAACCGTATTTATTTGGAAGGAATATAATGCCTAGCTGTAGCCACATATTCCGAATATTGTCATCGTTTATCAATTGCCATTCAACAAATTACACACACACACACACAAAAGTTTTAAATTAAAGCTCTCCCCATAAATTAGGATGGGAAAGAAGGCACTTTAATGTGAGTTAAAAAGAAGACAAAATTACATATTCCGATAACGCTGAAAATTCAGCTTCACTAGGAACGATCAGTCTGCATCTCCTTCACCAGAAGCATTCCTGTCGTCTGCGCACACTGATTTATTCCTGTAAGATAAAACAACAGATAAATTTGAATCTTAAATGTTCTCTAAAAAAACACTATTACATGCACATTTAACTATAACATGTATATGCATGTGTACATATACATATATATATATACATACATACACATATACAGTACTGTGCAAAAGTCTTTTTTAAAAACAATATTCAGCTAAATTGATTTCTGGACGGTGCCGTAGGATATGCATCTGCTTGTTGGTTGTGTTGCCTGTCATTTGTAGTGAC
>JAUCMU010000891.1:0-10353 GCA_032275025.1 Enteromius treurensis | reverse complement strand
TAGGGTGGTTGTGTACACACACTCCCAACACACATTTCAGTCCAAACAGCTTGGAAAAGTGCATGTACCACCGTATGACAACTTTAAGTGTATTGTTGAAATAGTCATGACATAAGTGGTTCAACTGTACTTTTATGAAGCTACAAGAAAATATATTAAAGAAAACAAAGGTTTTATGAGTTTGGAGCGGCATGAGGGTGATTTTTTTGACACATTTTTGGGTGAGCTATCCATCTAAATTTGTAATTAAATCAATTCCCACACAAGATTATCACTTAGTTTAGTTAAACCTATATATGTTTAAGTTCTGTGCAAACGTCACATTTTATTATCAAGGTTATTAGTTTCTCAATCAAAAACTATTCAATGTGACAATGCGAAGAATTGCATTTACGAATTGAAATTCACTCTCCTCATGTTTCATGAACGAGGCCCTCAATCCGTTTATCAAAATAAATGCATTTACTTCATGTCTGAGCAAAATACAGAATTGCTTTTCTAGAGTTTTTCGATAAGAAGCAATACAAGAAGCAAGCTGCTTATTTTAAAATGCCATTTGCGAAGGCAGCACAAGCAATAGCCACAATCACTGGCCGTGTCCAAAACAATGCCCACAGATTAGCCTTTAATAGTCATTAGGCTTTGTTGGCTCTTGAAAACCCCAGTGTGCTATGGGATTTCATGTGGCTGCCGGGAGTTTTCCCAGTGTCAGCAGAAGGGGGGCATTTTTTTGTAAGCTGAACAACAGTAAACAGATTATATGGCAGACAAACAACAGAAAGTGTTCCTAACTGATCACCTCATTACAGAGGAATAACAAGGCCAGCTAAGATTAGCAGCGGGGGAATGAGAACTTGATTGTGGTGGTATTACAGAGGTCCCTTAAACCGCACTGCTTATTAACCGCAGGTTGAAACGCTCCTGTGTGGGTTTTAAATGGAGTCGGGCTCCTCCTGTAGGCAGGCTATAGACGTTCCCTCAGTGGGATCACATTTACCCTCGCTGTGAGCAGCATGGCTGCCCTACAGAGCTCTGGAAGTAGGGCTGCTAATTTAGCTTATTATAATTCAAAGACGTATTTCACTGGTTGCTTGGTTACCGAGAGAGCTCACTGCATGACCAAGACCTCGGTTTATTTAAATCAACAATTGTGCACTTTGGGCCATTTATTTCAGGCACCACCAAAGAAAGGATATTGACTTTTTTTGCGGAATAAGTGTTTAATGTTATTGATGTCACTGAATGGGTCATTTAGGCTCATTAGCCTGTGTCTGAATCAGTAACTATTTCAAAATGATTGAAACTGCATTTAATACGGAAAACCTGCATGTGAAAAACACATTTGTTGCACTGCTTTGGCCCAGATGCACTAATTTATAGCACCATGTGCAGATGGTGTTACCCGTTCCAATCAATACCTTAATACTATTATGGTGGCTAAGCACAATGAATTGAATCTCACAAAAACATGCTCTATATTATCATAAATTAAAACAACAAAAATGAAAGACATTTAACTTTTCATCATGAAATGGCAGCATGTTTTTAAGACCATTGCTATATATTCATTTATTTGTTTAGTTAATACATTTACTTGTGCTTATTTCTTTTAATGTGCTTATTTCTGTACTTATTCATTTTTTGTTTGTTTGCATAATGACATTAGCAAATGCATTTACCACTCACATTTACATGACCGTAGTACATGAAATAAAACCATAATCAACTGGTTGTTTTTCTTTTTTGCTATGATATAATCTTTTTTCAGAACTTTAATGTGTACAGATTTTTTTCCTTTCTTAAAACAGATCTTTGGTCATTTCTAATATTCTCATTAGCTTCTCTGTAATACAATGTTGTATTGTTTTGTGTGTGCGTGTTTGTGTGTTTTTTTTTAAATAAGCAAACTTAGGCAGTTAAACAAATACTAACATGACTTCTAATTCAAATAATTTATTTTTTTTAGATTACAGTATTGACCATTTAGATTTTTATTTTGGCAATTTGTTGGACAATTGGGAGTGACAGCTACAAGAATCATGCACTATTTTATGAATAGTCTTAAAGGGATACTCCACCCTAAAATTAATATGTTGTCATTAATCATTTAACCACCATGTCATTCCAAACCTATGAAGACCTTTGTTTGTCTTTGAAACACAATTTAAGATTTTTTTTTTAGAATACTTTTTGTACGCAAAGAAAATAAAAATAATGGCTAATTTGTCTCTTCTGCGTCTCTCCACTTCACAGTAGCACCATTAAACACAAACTACGTACACTCTTCAGTCAGCCACAATACATTTTTTATGCATATTTACACTTTGATTTGAACAAAAACAGCGCATCTTTGTGGCACGGCAGTGTTCTCGTTGCTGCATAAAATTCAGATTGAACCACTGATGGCAGATGGACTATTCTTTTACGTCTTTCATACTTTTCTTTACCTGGAGAGTGTTCATTACTTTGCAGTAAATTGGCAGTCACACACGTCCCGGTTTTCATCTAAAATACTTAAAATTTTGTTCTGGAGACAAACTAAACTTCAGAGAGTGGGTAAGTGATTAATGACAATTTTCATTTTGGGGTGCAGTATCCCTTTAAATTACATTTCCTTACATTACATTACATTTTATCCCCAAAAAAATCATAAGCAACACTCATTATCTGACTATTTGCTCTGCCCCCCCCACCAGAATTTTCTAATCCACTGCTTAATATAAAATCCATCCAAGACAGTGAGCAACATATGTTTTCACCCACACTTACTCCTCTCCTTGACCACTCACCGAGACAAATAACCTTTGATTTGGAAACATGACAGAAACCTGGGTCGAACAGATTTCCTGGGGAATCTGTCACAGTAGAGGTCTGTATTAATCACTCGCTCACTCGAGCCCCGTCACACCCGGTGTGTAGGTTACTAATGCGTCTCTGCCGCTCTTCTGGGCAGCAGCCACTTTCCGTTGTCTGAATGTCTGGTGCAGTTTGAAGGCTTGCCACAAAAGATACTTCTAACTGTCTTAGCAAATTGCACGATCGTCTAAGGAAGTGGCAAGAAAATAAGGGATGGTATAAACTACCCGTTTCTTCCCGTTTCCATTTTTTTTATATCTTAGCAGGCTGCACAGTCCAACCGGCAACGTAATTCCAGCTCTTGCCATCCAAACTCAATCACAACTTGATCCAGAATGCAGACCGCATCTGTGTTGTGCTAAAATGCACGCTGGTCCTCTGCACCCAGGGATTAGTCAAAGAATATTAAGTATGGATGCAATTCCCATTACAAACCTCATGAAATATGCATAACCGGTATGAATTATAAAGAGAAAGCCTTCTGAATGTATCACAGAGCAGGACTGGAGGTCATTATGTGGTCTGTTAACGTTTCATATCGCCGCTTAAAGTTGCATTTGAACTTTGAGTGGCTTGCCCCCCGCCACAGTGTGTTTGGCAAGCTTCGTTTAGCCTGCACAGCTGTCTGCAGTCAAGCCTCTGTTAGCGTTTGGCATATGGACATCGGTAATGGCGAAAAAAAAAATGGAATGTGACATTTTCAATGAAACGTGAAGCCCTGCAAAGCTGGGGATCATCAGAGGGGAGACAGAGGTTCGACAGGTCGCTGTTAATGTAATATTTCATACTGTGAATTCAACACAGTGAAGAAGTGCAACAAATCAGTGTCAGGACTTTTGTAAAAGATAGAGAAATAAATAAATGAGAATATGGTCTCATTTCATGTAACATTATAGGGTTTTTAGTGATCTGTATGTCTTTTAGTTTTGAGGTTTTTCCTTTAAATGAAGTGCCCCCTTATACACTTCAAATATTAATATATTTACTCAAAGTTTTATGACAATAGCATATATTACACCTTATCATAGAGCAGTGATTTTAATAAAGATATTCAATATTTTTGTGCATGAAAAAAGTCAAATGTTTTTTTGCATTATACCTGGAGATGATGACAAATCACAACTGTCAATTATTTCCTTGAAATTGTAATTGCAATTAATAATTGCAATAATCAGTGATGTTTGGAATAGTGTCATGCCATTGTTTGAAGCAACTACATGCCATATTTTTATATGAAAATAGACAAGCTGAATAGTAAGCAAATATTCTCACCACAACTATGCTGAAGGTCCTGTATTCTGGGGGTGTGCAAAAGTATTGCCTTTCTGGAACATGGTCTTGTTGGAGTTTAAAAAGATTGTAGGATATAAAATACCAAGAGATTTCACAACATTATATCTTGGTCACTTAGTAGATATTGTGTATATCTCGTAAATATATTAAGTGTAGCACGTAAGAAGTGCATTACCAGGCACTGGTATAAGCAGGAAACCCCCTCAGTTGGTCAATGGATAGAAATTGTCAAAGAAATATACAATATGGAACAACTGACTTTGATTTTGAGGCTTAAAAAGGATTTATTTCTAAAATATTGGAAGAAATGGATCGAGGATTGTAATTTAAATAACCTATATTGTACATGTACTGTAGATATATATACATATATAGTATAAGTATACGCCCTTCTTGTATGACAGTGTTGGTTCTTCGTTTTTGTTCTTTTGTTTTCCCATGTCTTTTTAATGTAAAAAATGTTTTTGCAAAGTAAAAAAAAAAAGAAAATAGACAATTTGAAAACACAATTGGACATGAATTAGCCTAGTATATGCACCTGTGAACAAGATGACTCATCCTGTTAATTTTTCTGTTAATGATAAATGTGTGTGCATGCTAAAAATTCATTTCGTGGAGTATGCTAACACATAGAAATGCTCAAAGTTAATATAACAGGACAGGACGCCACACAAAACCCCACTTATAACTTAATGGGGGCTTTTAATGTTTCTTTCGAGATTCAGAATAGGTGTGTTCTGCACTGCTAATGCCAATTACTCCACATCGGGAAGCAATTGTAATTAAGGTAAAAATGAACAAATAGGCTACAGCTGAAACTGCTGAGACACACATAATTTCCATATACTGAATTAAAAACAATTGAGGGTCATTGATGTGTGATAGACATCAGACAGGTTTGATTCCTGATACCACCCTTGTCTTGATAAGGCAAGCAACATTGGGTCGGTGTGATTTCCAAAATGCGATTTTTATTTTATTTCCTCCAGCAGACACTTTCAGCAGCAAGAGAGACAGCAAGTCAAAGGAAGCAAGATGGAGAGATAAAAATACAAAAAGAGGGAAACGGAGAGAGGGGAGGTTTGCGTGTCTGTGCCCTGCAGAGCCACTCACAGAATTTGCGCTCATCTCTTTCCTATCTAGGTCCTCTGGATTTGGTGAAGGTGACGTGTCAGTCACTCGTGGTGATGTGATGTGACGTGTCATCGCCGCAGGTGCTGGTGCGCTTGTCACAGCCTCAGCTGGCTCGCTCCATTAATGTCCGCCAGATCTCCAACGCCGCCGCCACACACCACCTTTTCAGACCAGTCAGGCCTCGTTTGCCCAACTCAAGCCTGAGGCAGAGCTCTGCATGCACCGCAGAGCTGGATGATGGACACCTAAGCTGTCTCCTGTTGTAGTCACCATTTACAGAACAGTGCACAAGGGCACAGTGGCGTCTGAGGAGTCGGGCTGAAGAAAGACAATAAGGATAAGCCTGACCTCCAGCTTTTTCCACATTTATCCTTTTCCCCCCTGTGTGGCCTTTACAATAATCCAAAATTCATTTTTACTCAAGGCACAAAGTCACCAATGTGAGCGTATGCGCTGAAAAAAAACGAATATTTTTGTTGTTTGTTCAGTTTGATTCAAATGAGCCAGCGCAACACAAGTCTTAAACTTCTTATATGACCTAATTTCAGTGTTTTCCATATGCTGACCTTAACTGAAACTGGTAATTCCCTGCATGCTTTCCATGGGAGTTTTGAGGGCAGGTAAATGTGTAAGTGAGCAAATTAAGTGAAGAGTGGAATTTTGCTTTCCTATAGGTTGTAGTTCTTTAGCTGGTAAAATCTCCTAATAAAATAGAGGATCAAGAGACTGAAGACTGTAGTAATGATGCTGAAAATTCAGCTTTGCTGTCACAGGTATAAATTCCATTTTAAAATATATTTAAATAGAAAATAGCTCATTTAAATTGTAATAATATTTAATAATATTACAGTCTTTATCTGCACTTTTAAGCAAATAAATGTAGCCTTGTTGAGCGTATGTGATAAAACACTTAAAACCAGTCATTCACCTATAGAAAAAAATATTGAATTACACTGAGGGGGAAATTGGGTTTGTGTAACCAAATTGGTTATTGTGGAATCGATGTATATAAATACTGATATTGATTATAGAATAAAGGCTTCTTGCTTGGCAAAATGATTCACTTTTTGAAATTCTTGAAACTGAGGACATCTGCTGGTTGAATACAGCAAAAACGTGGCAAAATATTTAATAAAGTTGATGCGTTTCTATTAATTTGTAATCTATTAATATCAGTGAATACAGGGATAGGACTGGAAAAGCACCACAAGTCAAAGGACTCAAACTTGGGTCGTTGCCAACTATATTTAGAGTTTTTTTTAGCACTTTTTGTATGTGGTACAAATGAATGCAAGCTGCTTACAGTTTTTGAAAATGTACATTTTTGAATTGAGTTTTCTAAAGAAGCGTTTTAGATTTGCCCATCAATAATCATTAAATAATGTAAATTCAAAACGTGGTTTCTTCGGAAGGCATTTACATGCCAACAAGATGGTGCTCTTGTGTTCTCACTGTGTTTTACGCCTGAATTGAAGCAGTTTTAGCACTCTATTTAAAAAGACTTAAAACAGATGCTGTTAGGGAGTTGTATGTTAAGTGGGAGAAACTCAGTGGCCTGAATTTAATATGGTCTTGGCCACCCTATAGTGTAGAGAAGTCATTATGTAAACTTCATCTGACAGCATTCTAGAAGAAGCAGAAAAACATTTGCCTTTTTTTAGGGATCGCTTTGTGGCTCCGCGTTAAAGCTTGTTACATACGTGCTGCCAAAAATTCCTCCTCCAGAGGGCCGGAGGCGGCATCTCTGAGGCAATTCTCAGAGTTCACTACAGACTGGAGTTGAGATCAAGACCATTTATCGGTCCCTTTGGTATGCCTAGATCTTCTGTAATGCATTTTTTTAAATATCTCATACTAAACTCCCATGCCCCGTCGTCCCCTGCCAGCTAAGTGTTGATGTTTCGCTCGACTGTGTTAAAACAAAAACACTGCTGGATATTAACAGACGAAGAACGATTTGCTGAATGAGTAAATCATTAAAAAAGCGATTAAATAAACACACACACACGAGCTCTGTTCAGAAACGTAGTGTGCTGCCTCATTGCCTACATGGGCAGCTCACTAATAAGGCAGCAACCAGAAGTCAGCCGAGCAGTTTCCCTCATTTAGCAACACTATAAAAATGCTAATACTTGACTCCTGATTCAAATTCAGTATCTTTATTTTTTTAAGTGTTACTGGAGTAGGCTACAACAATATAGCCTACCATTTTAGTGTTCCATTTCACATTTAAAAAATGTGTTGCTTACTGTTTTTTTGTGAATTGTTTGTGAAATTACTAGCATTTCTAGAGCCATTTTTAATATATAAATATATATCAACATGTTTCACAGAGCTTTGTATTCTGAAATTTCACGGCCAAGGATATTTGCAATCCTGCTGTAAAACCTGGCCAGAATAAGGCATCTTAGGAGGCATAATTAAGATGCCTACCTTCAGGAGCCGCTTCTGTGCCTGTGATGCCTTGAGATGCTGCCTCTGTAGGGAGCTCAGCTGGTTTTGGAACAGAGTGTAGCTGGCTGAGTGTTAAGATTTGTTTGGAAGGCTTCAAGGAAACAGTAATGACAAATGTGGCTTGTGGTTTATTCAGCTATGTGTGGTATGCTCTCTGTCTGTTTCTGATGGGGTCAGTGTAGAGGAAAAGTTTTAAAGGGTAAACTAAATATCTGAAGAATTTTGTGTCGGTTGTGAAAGGACCAAATGTCCACAACAAAAGTTGCACAACCTGACTTGTTTTTCCCTCCACCTTGAACACAACTAATCACATTATAGTGATGAACAGTATACTGCTATTATATGGATTATTGAATATAAGCCTAAGTGTTATTTCTTGTTTTGTATTTTTTATGTATTTTATTAGCTTGTATTATATATTAAATTGTGCATGTTTTTTTACCCCTGTTTTTACAGTTGGATTATCTTTTGCTTTCACCTAACAAAGTTTTATTCCATGTACCCTAGTTTGTAGCTGTATATCTGTATTTCTATATCTATATCTATCTATATACATATTATTTTATATATGTTATTTCATAAAGTAGTCACGTAGATCACCATCTGTGTTTTGAAGGCAAGTTGAAGAACTTAAGTAGTTATGACAAATTTAAAAAAAAGTTTTCTCTTAAGTATTGGGCTGGAGTTAGTCAACTATAATTAATTAGCTTTATATAAAAACAAAAGAAGTCTACTCTGTGGCCTCAATTTGATAATGTCTTAGATAAACATGTGTGCGTGCTCATTTGCTTTGGCTTCCTCCTGTGGAAAATTAATGAAAATATGTTTTTTAATGTAAAATGGCTTTATGAGGCAGCCAGACTCATTTTACCAGGTGTTGTGATGTTATAAATGGTGTCTGCCAAGACACACTTAAGATACATGCAGTTGTTGGAGCGCTAATGGGGTAGAAATCCATTTTGCTGATAAGGAGGTATTGTAATTACCTGATAACTGATTTAAAAAGTCACATAAATTAGGAAAGGAGCGGGGCAATTACTCAGCGTATCTGTCTAGCTGAGAGCCACGGTTAAAATTTGCCTGCAGTGCTGCGTCGAGAAAATGACAAGACGACACTGTGAAATAAACTCTGATTTTCCAGGTTTCATCTGCATTTTAAATCAGTCTTTTATTAGCTATATTATGTATGCATGAGCATAACAGGGGAGCAGAGCCTAAGCATGTGTTGTCATACCTATTTAGTTTGGTAAGTGAGTCACAAGGCTTTGTTTATTGGAAATTTCTGTTCAAGAAACAAACAGTTGTCTAAATCTACTTTTAATTACTTCAAGAAAGATGTCTGGAAAACATTCCTTACTGTTTTGAGTGAACTGAAGGAAATACTCTACTGATTATTATTCAAGAAAATTTTTCTCTTTTATTAATTTGTATATAATATAGAGATTAAAATATTTTTTCATCAATTTTAATAAAAAAAAATTGTAGGAATATCAAGGCAATCCAACTGATAAATTCTGTTGTTTATTTACATTTTAATGTATATATTATATATGTATTTAAGAAAAATATATTATGCTTAAATATGAAATATGTGTATAATACAAAAAAATATAAATAAACGTGATGTGTTAACAGAATATGTTTAAAATATATACTGTATGTGTGTATTTATATAATAAATATAGACAGTAAACACACATACATATATGCAAGAAAAACACGTGCGTGTCATATATTTTCGGCGTGCATATGATAGAATTTTTACATTTTTATTTAGCATACTCTGTACACGAATTTTCATGAGACCGGGCTAGTTTGTAGTTTTGTTTGGTCTTAAACTACAGGCACTCATCTTTTGCACTTGAAATAAAATCTTATTAATTTTGAAGGTGACAAAGTGGTAGGCGATGAGAGGAACAGGACGTTTTTAAATGGGCAGTATTTGGCATTGATTAGAACTGGCACTTGTAATTTCCCAGCCAGCAAATGTAATTGAAAGACATGCTTCACTTGCGCTGGCAGAACTACAAAAACAAGTTAGTCATACTATTTGAGGTCTGAAAAAGAATTAGTTTACCAAGAAGCCTTCAGGCAAATGAATAGGGCAGACTGGCAGCGTATGATAATATATGCAAATCAGCAAGTAACATGTGACAAGATTTGCGTGTGGTCGACATGTTTGGTATGAGTACCCTGTAGATTAATGTGATTATAAATACATGCTGATATTTATATTTTATGTTTCTTATGAATAATGGTTTTATGTATATATTCACATTTTATTTAAATCAATAGTTCAAGTGATGTATGATGCATTTTTATGCATAAAGTGCCCCATATGGATTTTTGAAAATGACCTTGCATGTAACACAGCTCTAGGTGAATGAAAAAATCCTTCAGACATTTAGATCTGAAAGTGCACATTATATAAAGTTTATTGTCAAAAGAAAGATTAGATTCTGAATCATTAAAACAAGTCATTTTAAAGGTGCCATAGAATGAAAAACGTCTAGGTTACGAACGTAACCCACGTTCCCTGAAGGAGGGAACGGAGACGTTACATATGGGATCTCGCATGAGAGACCGATCGTCTTCGAGTCATTTGGAAAAGGCCAA
>JAUCMU010000890.1:0-10361 GCA_032275025.1 Enteromius treurensis | reverse complement strand
TAGAAAAGTAGACATTTGGGAAAGAAAGAACAGTCATCAGTTTGTCCAAACAACTGCTTTTATTGAACTGCTGTCAAGGAAAAACATAACAGACCAGAGAGAGAATCAAAGAGGAAACACGCACACATCAACATACATGTACATATTTACATGCATATATATATACTGTATATATGTACATATATATATATATATACACACGGTATATAATATGCTGTATTATATGTGTGACTATATATATAAAGCCTTTTTCAGAAATCAGAAAAGAAAAACTGAAAAAATGTTTTTTTTTTTTTACAATACAATATTCACTTTTGTTCAAACAACACTGTTGCAAATAACAAGAAATAAACACTTGCAAAAATACTCTTATTAAATAGTGAACATAGCAAACATACTCTCTCTCTTTATAGTACATCACTTATTTAAACAAAAAGGCAAAAGTGATCCTTTCTTTTTCATCAATAGCACTTTTTTTTGTACATCCCCTACAATGTGTTCTCTGCACTTTTGAGCAAACTCAGCTAACTTCCCTGGTGTGAAGCTGATGCTGTTGAACTGCTCCCTGTCTGCAAAGTACAACTCTGCAATTGGAGCGAGCTGGGCCACTGCATTCCGTGAGACACCTTCTCTTTGAAAGGCTTTGGTCATGGTAGCTCCACGTCTTGTTAGCTTAAGGAGCCTTTTGTAGCGATGTATGACATCACGAACATTGTTAGCTGAAAAACAATTAAATAAAAGTGAATACCTCAATGACAAAGATATCCCCCAATCAATTTGCTTAACGCAGGGCCATATGATTCTTTTTTTAAATACATTTTTGAGTTGTATTTTTGCAGACTAGTTAAAAAATTATGCTGCTCTTGAGACCATGTGCTTAACCAATCTATTACTTGTACATACATATTTTTTTGTTCTGACAGAAAACCTGTCAGTACTTCTCAGAGGACTACCGCATAACTTAGTAAGTGCAATCACTCTGAACATATGAATTACATATGAACTACTCTAAACCTAATTGGTGATTTACTTAATGACTTAAATTACATATATGTAATATATGTAAATATATATATATATATATATATATATTTATGTATATACACTGCCTGTTAAACTGCTTTAAGTTACTTTTTTTCACACATCAATCTACACTTCATACACCATGACTGTACAGCAAACAATATTTTCTTTTTTTGCAAATTGATTAAAACAAAACAAACAAACAAAAAAAGATTACATTGCATAATTATGAATTAAATAAATCATACTCTTATTTGGGACAGTTGAAATCTAGCTCAGGATATTGCTTGTAGATGTTACTGCACTTGAGGTGAAGTGAACCTGTGGCAAATTCAATGGAATGGGTATGATTTGGAAAGGCACACACATCTTAATAAAAGGTCTAACAGCTGATAATGCATATTGGAGTAAAACCGTACATTGAGATCAAAAGGAACTGCCTTGAGAACTGAGAATCTGTGACACAAATCTGTGGAAGACTTCAGGAAAAAGAATCTTCTTCACTGAAGGCTCACAGAAGCATATAGTCTGTGTTAACCTTAATGGAAAAAGTTTGAAACAACCAGACTCCTCCTGCCAAACTGAGCAACTGGTGGAGAAGGGCTTTAATTACTGTGGTGACCAAGAACCTGATGCTCACTCTACTTGAGCTCCTTGATCATATGTGGAGATAGAAGAAATTTACAGAAGGACAAACATCACTGCAACTCTTCATCAATTTAGGCTTTATGGGCAAATCTGTGCCAAGTTGTGTGGCAGGACTCAGTCCTCTCCTCAGTAAAGACACATGAAAACACAAAGTGCAAAAAAGCACCTAAAGAACCATCAGACTGTGAGAAACAAGACTCTCTGGTCTGATGAAGCTCAATCCTAAATCATCATGTCTGAAGGACACCAGCTCTGCTCATCACCTGCAGAGTACCATACCAAACCTAAAGTGTGTTGGTGTTGGGCTCATGCTGTGGAGCTGTTTTTCAGCGGCAGGGACTGAGGGTCTCATCAGAGTAGAAATGAACACTCTGTGCAGCAAAACATAGCGATAACCTGAATGAAAACCCAGTCCAGAGCATTTAGAAACTCAGACTGGGCAGAAGATTCACCCTCCAATAGCACAATGACCCTAAATACACAACAGCAGTGGTTTACCGTCAGCTCTGTGAATGTCTTTGAGTGGCCTAGACAGCCTGGAATTGAACCCAGTCAATTATTTCTGAAGAAACCTACCCCTATTCAACCTGACAGAGCTTGAGAGATGAAGAGGTAAAGAGAAGAATGGAATGCTTCAACTAAATATTTAGTTAATGGAATACTTATGCAATAGACTCATTTAAGTTAATTAATTTAAACTTTGCAAATATATCTCAAACCTGTTTTTTGCTGTACAGTTATGCTGTATGGAGTGTAGATTGATGAGGGAAAAATAATTTAAAGCAGTTAAACAGGCAGGCAGCAACATAACCAAATGTAAAATAAAAATGAAGGGGAATGAATTCTATGGCAAGGCACTGAATATTTTATATATATATATATATATATATATAGTATGTTCTTCTATGGTACAGAGTTGCCAAATGGTTAGAATTAATTTCTATTTATTTCCTTATTATTCTGAAATTTCAAATGCTATATGGTAATTAAAAGAGCCGGCCAGTGACGTGCTGTTTTGAACTAAAATGGCATTTGACACTCTTACCCACTGTCACCCTAATGCCTGCAAAGGGCTCCAGAAATTGCTCTGCTAACCTAATTTCTGAGCATCTCATTTCAAGGAAGCAAGGGGGAGTCTCTCCTCAACCACAACCGGTTGAATTCATTTTCAGAAAATGTATACAGAAATACTACACAGAAAGGGCAATATCAAGAGTATAAAGTTGATGCCATGAGATGACAATGAGGAAGAGTTAAGTAACTAACAATAAATTTGTGTGTGCATACTGTATGTATATGTGTCTGTATGTGTTTTTTGGAATTTTTATGGAAATCAAGATCGGATGCATCAGTTTTTTTAAAAAAATTATAATTCAATAGAACCACTATTTCTAGGTCATTTATAATTTTTTTACCTTTTCTAAGTTTTTTGGCCATTTTCCATTGTGGTTTTCCTAAACACCCTCTAAATATTAAGTGACTTAATCACTACGATGTAAACAGAAAAGCAACCATAAACAAACATCTGTGTGTACCTCGTTTTATCTTGTCATATGCATTCTTCTTGTGCTTCTTATGTTTCTTGCTTTTATTTTTCTTGGTTTTGCTTTTCTTTGATTTTTTTCTTTGATGAGTCTCTTCTGAACTTGAACTTGAAGAGGAGTCATCACTTGATTCTTCTGTGACTGAAGACTCTAAATCCGTTGATGTGTTCACATCACTAGATAAGTCAACAGCACCACTTTCTACACGTGCCACTGATGTACTAGGAATCAGGTCATCTGAATAAAGAAATATAACAAATATGGCATCAATATCATTACAAATGCAACATACTATTTTCTTTTACTGTCACTGCATAGTACATAAATAAAAAAAATTAAGGTGTACTATCCGAAACTGTGTTAAAAATGCTTTAAAATACAAATATAAAAATCTAATCTATATTATCTGATATTTATATTTACTCATTTATTAAATACTTTAATCCAAATGCAACTTACAAATAAAGACAATAAAAACAATCAAATCCAACTACATATATATATATATATATATATATATATATGGTTGGGAGACCTTCTGGGAAAACTTGCTGCTGGAAGAGGTGTTAAAGAGACCAACGTGAGGTGCTCACCCTGTGGTCTGTGTGGGTCTTAACACCCCACTGTAGTGCCGGAGACACTGTACTGTAAAAACTGTCCTTTGGATGAAACGTTAAACCGAGGTCCTGACTCTCTGTGGTCATTAAAAATCCCATGATGTCTTTCGAAAAGAGTATGAGATACAACCTCGACATCCCGGACAAATTTGCCCACTGGCCTCTGAACATCACGCAAATTAAATTACTTTTTGTAAATTACTTTTAAGTGAAATATGTTATTCAGGTCAGTACTAATTACATAATTTTGGTATGACCCCTCTTATTTTGGCAAAATAATTAACAATTTGCAGATTCTGCAAAGTGTATGTCAGCTTTTGACTTCAACTGTATATATTATAATATATTAAATAAACATATTAAAATAAAAATTTTACAACAAATATGTAAAGTTCTCACCTTGCTGTGCTGAAAGCTCCAGTACTTGCTGCCGAAGCTCGCTGTTCAGGGCTTCCAACTCATTCACTTTATTCTGTAATACTTCTGCCTTGTTTTGCCACATCAATATTTCTTGCTTCATTGGCTTCATTGTCTTCACTGGAGCTAAAACAACGATTAAAAACATTGACAGTTATATTTCACTGCTGCATGCAGTGTTAACACATGTACGTATATAGTGTTGTAAGGAAATACCATCTCTTATTAAAGAAACTAGTGTAAAACTGCTATTTGCACAATTATTGCTATTTGTCAAGTAGTAATTGGCTTACCTTCACTCTCTTCACTTTCCAAGTTGCGCTTTTTGCGGGTGTTGTAATGTGTCATCTAATCATCAAAAAAGAAAATTTGTTAAAAAATCATGTCACATTGTATGCATCCAGTCAGTGTTGCAATCATTTCAGAGTGGCAAAATTTCAAGACTACGGGCATTTGTGGCCTGTCTTAATAACTTGTCCGACCAACTAACTAACAGTTAATTTTTTATCTTAAATTGGATAAACTAAAGTTATTAACAGTAGACGCATACTAAGCAGTTTATGCAACAGACCCCTGTTTTCCTGCCTGATGATGATTAAGTTATGTTTTATATAAATCGTCAATATAGCTGATCACCTTTCATTAATTGCAACAGAATTTAATAAACACTGAATCGAATGACTTAAAATGTTATCTGTCAAAGACTTAATAACATAATAATATAAGTAATAAAATACCTTTTTCTCCCCAAATATGTTACGTCTGAATCGTTCGAACACAAGGTACAGTAGATCAAAATGGCTTCTGTCGTTACTGAAGATCCATTGCACTGGGCCGCAGAACCATTAAGCGCTTTTTAAGTAATCTTCCTCAAGAGGGCGCTTGAGAAATGCAATTGTTACGCCATTGGCGCAGTTAGGAAAGAAAACTGCTAAAAGGTAATACAAATAAACTGTAATATAATTTACTTGGTTAAATATTATAAAAACAAATGGCATAGAATATTATTTTTAAATAATATTTATTCCCAAAACATCTGGCCCGTCAAAGTCCCGCCCATTTCCGGGTTTGTGTTTTTGCGCCTAGAATTGTAAAAGATCGCGCCAACAGAGCTCATTTAAAAAGATAACAACAGCACATAAACATCTAAAGAAGTTCCTGTAAGAGAATAAAACTTAAAAAAGAGTAGATTTGCATGTAGTAAACTGTGTAGATGAGTACTTTATTAAGAACACTCATTGAAAAAGTTTATGTTAAGGAAACGAACAAGTCACGTCTAAAATTAATAAAGTGGATGCAGAGAAAAAGACTACTCCATGGTAAAATGAAATGCAGGCGATGCAAGAGACGCATGAAAATGGTGACGTCTTCCTGTAAAGATGGTTACATCTGGTAAGTATAAGTTTGATTGATTGATTGATTGATCGATCTATCAGGCGTGTTTTATATAGGCCAATATATACAACACCAAAATTGGAAACAGTAAGTTTTTAAATATTTTTTAAAGATGTTTCTTATGTTTATTAAGGCTGCATTTATTTGGAAAAATACAGGAAAATTTTATATTTTGAAGTATTGCAATATAAAATAACAATTTACTGTTGTAATATACATTAATATTATTCAATTCAAATTTATTTGTTATACTTTTCATGATACATATAATTGCTAAGCAGCTTTACACCAAAGTAATGTTTTACAGTATAGTAGTAGTAGTTTGTACATGTACATATGGCATAGATGTGAGGTAAAGATCAATTAATGACATAATCAAACAGACAAGGAACATTATAAATGAGTTCTGTAGTGCTGTGTGTTGTTCCAGGGTTGGCTTCATCTGAAGTCCTCTGTGGGGTTGTTATGTATTAACAATTATATATATTATAAGTTAATATAAGTTATTTAAATATTTTTGTAATCTATTTACTCTTATTGTTGTTAAATGTTGTGTCCATGTGTAATAAATCCATAGCATGCAATGTAACCTGTTCACTAACAAATGAGTGCTCTGAGCTTTTTTTAAAAAACAACCATACATGACAAGTTATATTTACTAACCACCCACTTTAAGTACTAAGACAGATCATAGTCTATTTTTTTAAGCAATGCCAGCAGGATTGTAAAACATGGTGAATACTATACTCATTTGCAGGCAGTGCAAAAAGTCATGTGGACGAAACAGGAAAAGCATAAGGACCAAGTCCATTTTTTCTCATTCCCATGCAAGCCTTTTTAGTTGGATGAAGTATATTCACAGGTAAGTTTATACTCTTTGTGATCTGTAGTAAAATTTTTTTAGTATTGTCCTTTTACTGCCATATTGCATTGTATTGTTTTTAGATTTTCACAGGGTCTCCATATGCGACAGGTGGATATGATGCAAGATGACATCTCAAATAGTACTGCAACCCTGTCCAAGATGTCCATGAAATTGCGAAGTGTATGTGTGAGAAGTATGCGGAGGCTAAGGAAGAAAAGAGGACAAAAAATTGGTGGGCTCAACATACGTGTACACATTGATGAAAGCAAGTTTCGACACAGAAGAAAAGTAAGTCATGACCTCAAAAATCATATATATTTTCTTCAAATGTGGATGTGTCTACTGTAAAATAGTCACAATTTTATGTAATATATATATATATATATATATATATATATAAAAATTTAATTTTTAATAGTCTTTTTACATTTTCTTAAATTACATACAAATGTATGTAAAAATGTTAAGTGATACAATAAGCAATTAATGTAACATATCCTTATTTAAATAAGTTACTTTTTAACAGGTTTTTCCTGAACTGTTATGATCAAAAACATTGTAAAAGAAAAAGCAACAAATGGTTAAATGGCTGGAAACACAGGGTCCCAAACAAAAACCGTATTAAACCTTAATAAATAAATATATATAGTTTTTAAATAAGCTGACAACACTGTTAATTTACAGGTATTATTGTGATCAAACATCTTCACAAATAAGATAAATAAATAAATAAATAAATAAATAAATAGTCACATGACTGGCAGCAACTCTACATTAAGCACTAACAGATCTCTAGATCTCAGTATTTTCACTCATAGCAGTTCAGTCTGATCTTGTATAAAGCTTTGTATTAAGATTTAACAGAGGTTCAGTTTATTAGTGTAGTTAGGTTTAGTTTGGATCTTGCCCCTTGTCTTTTTAACATCAGTTCTGTGGGTCTTCATTGTGCTGAAGAGTAGAGTGTGTGCTTCGGTCCAGAAGAAGACCAAGAAGCTGATGAAGTGCTGCATGTTGCTTTTTTTTAAAGCAGTAATTATGGAGTTGTGATGCAGTAATAGTTACATTAGCTAACACATGTGCTGTTACTAGTTAATGGTTAACTGTAAAATATTTTAAAATTTTACAGATGTTCCACAATAATAATCCAAGACATAACTGTAAAGTAACAATGTTTTTGTAAGACTCTTAAGAAAAAAAAATATTTATTTTAGTTTAACTTAAAGCAGCAGCTTTTACCACTCATTAACCTTTTTTATTTATTTACTTTTTCATACAATCTTTAATGATTATTTCCATTAATGATAAATATTTTGCACCTGTTTTATAATTTGTTTCTTTGTTTGTGTAGACAAGACACGATATTGTTAAATTGTTCTAATAAAAGGATTTAAAGAAAGTAAGACTAATAATATTTAGATTATTATTAGGCTTGTCAGTTAACCATACAATTTTCATTTTAAGACTGGTGCTTTTGACTTTTAAAAAATACGAGTTTGTGAAATTCATTTCATGCATTCTTTTTTTTCAGTATGCCAGAGGACGTTTTGGAAGTGCATGGAGAAGGAAAAGCTGGGTATTTGGAATGGTTGAGATTTTGCCCTCCCGAAAACCAGTTCTGCGGTTGGTGGACAAAAGGGACAAGACAACACTTTTACCAATCATAGAAAAACATGTGAAAAGAGACAGCATCATTCATGGTGATCAGTGGCGTGCATATTCAACATTTTTAGAGAGAGGATACCAACACCGCACAGTGAACCACAGCATTAATTTTGTTAATCCATCAACAGGGGTAAATACACAGAACATTGAAAGGGCATGGGCAAACTTCAATAGGGAAGTGTGGAGGTTGCAAGCAAACCGGTCAGAGAATGCTCTCAAAAACAATCCATCCATCCATGCATCCATCCATTTTCTTCTGCTTATCCGGGACCGGGTTGCGGGGGCAGCAGTCTAAGCAGGGACGCCCAGACTTCCCTCTCCCCAGACACTTCCTCCAGTTCTTCCGGAGGAACACCGAGGCGTTCCCAGGCAAGCCGGGAGACATAGTCTCTCCAGCGTGTCCTAGGTCGTCCCCGGGGCCTCCTCCTCCTTTTTGACAGCAGTTCAATAAAAGCAGTTGGTTGGACAAACTGATGACTGTTCATTCTTTCCCAAATGTCTACTTTTCTACTTTCATGTGTTGTTTTTTTAACTCTTAAATGCTAGTGTCAGTACTAACTGTCTTTTGACTGTCTGTTGAACATCCACTGAGTAGTATCTGTAATGTTGCCCTGTAAGAGTAGTTCAACAGCATTTCTCAGATTTTCACTTCATTTCAATGGGACTAATTTGACAACAGATGAATAGATGAATGTACCTCAAAGTAAAATGACTGTCAACTGAAAGGTAGTTTAAATGCAACAAACAGTTAGTAGAGCACTCTTAAAAAATACTTGCAAAAGCAAAATATCAGGAGTCATTAAGCGTATATATGTTTAAATTTCTTTTGAAATGATCCTGTACTGACACTTATAGACAACTGAATCTGTACTGAAAGTCTGCTGATACACTGGTTAACAGCTGAATGCTGACTATTACTTTCCTGGTTAAAGGTACTGATAACGTATTGAGGATTTGTTGCATATCTGCTAATATGTTGTTGAGCATCTACAACCTAAATTAATAATTTTTTTTTATAACTGTTTACATGTTGTAGACATTATAATGATTGCTACTGGATATTTTATAGACAATCTACAGATACTACCTTCATGAAAGTAAGTATATATGCACTTGTGAAGTAACTGATAGTCACTAGACTATCTATAGGGGGACCATCAAAATAAAGTGTTACCATCCGGGTTTTCCTCGAGTATTCTGTGTTCCGTGTCTCTGGATTTCCCGTTGCCAACTCTCATTGCCTTTCCTGGGTTATTCTATTGTCTTTGCATCCAATGTTCCCATTCGCCATTGTTTACCCTGCTGTACTGACTCTGGCTTGTAAATTAATGCTTGCAAATGGATCCACACACCTACTCGCCTCTGTATCGTGACAGTAGCATTTAAAGTATATGGTTTTCAGTTTTGTATTTATTAACATCTATGAATGAATACAGAGACAAAGAATTTACATTTTAAGGTAAGGCATAAGGTAAGTTTGGGTGGATGTTACCTTGATCTCAGCCGACGAGAAATTGTTGAGGTTGCGCTTTTAAGCATGCTCATTAGATTTGATAAAGGTGGCGGTAATCAGAGCCCGGTGGCGTGATAGCCGGAGTTGAATCCAAAATTACAGAAACATACCCACAGTCACAGAAAAGATACATACCATCATGGGTCTCATGTAAGCTCTTTTCTTGTTTAATTTCTTAAACTTAAAAGAATTGTATCATTATTTAAAAATGTATTATTTTATTATACCTGTTATTGTTTTAGTCATATGTATTTGGAAACCCCAATGTGTTAAAACGACATGTCCATGCATGTCTCTTTTAGAAGCCATTGATAACTTAAAGCCTCACTTGACTTGCTTAACTCTTCAAAAAAATGTGAACTATCTGAATCTATTGAACAACCATTCAGCATTTAGAAATAAAACGCTTGGAAGAGATCTTCATTTCAAAACAAATGTCACAATTTTCTCTCATGCATTCTTGTTTCTTAGGGTTAGGGTTAATACTATACTTTTTTTTCTTTTGTGACAAACAGCCTTCCATATTATAAAAATGTGAAGAAATGTGATACATATTATATTTCTATTATTGTTCTTTATCAGTTATCAAGTCAAGTCAATTCAAGTCACTTTTATTTATATAGCGCTTTTAACAATACAGATTGTAGCAAAGCACTGAACATTATCAAATAGAAGAA
>JAUCMU010000889.1:0-10374 GCA_032275025.1 Enteromius treurensis | reverse complement strand
GAAAAAAAGTACCTGGAAGCCGGTACAGGTACAACTTTTACACAGTGGAAAACCAAACAGAGCCGAGTTGAGTCGAGTCGAGCTGGTACTGTGTAGTGGAAAAGCGCCATATGACTTTCACATCTCTATTGCCTGTCACAAGACCAAAGCGCCAAATGTCCTTCCGGAACTGGAAACAAGTTGATCTAACCTCTATGGCTGCAGACCTCCAACAAATTCCCTGTCCAGCCGTCACAACTCTAGATGAACTGGTAGACCATTATATTTTTGACCTCCATGCCCCTATCAGGACACATGAAGTTACTTTTGTACACTCTGCTCCTTGGTATTCACCAGAACTATGCCATTTAGAAATGGCAGGACGTGCTTTGGAGCGCAAGTATAGAAAATCTGGACTCACTGTCTACAAGTTCGCATTTCGTGACCATCAAAGGGCTTATTTTAAGTCCCTGAGAGATGCCCAATGTCAATTTTACTCAAATCAGATAAATAAAAATAAAGGCAATTCAAAGCAGCTGTTTGCTACAATTAATCATCTTTTGGAACCACAACAGCCATGTTTCACAACGTCAGCTACTAAGGAGCAATGCAACAGCTTTATGGACTTTTTTTTAGATCAAAAATCATTAACATTCACTCCTTAATGACTGGACCATATTCTCCACCTGCGCCTGCTTTTAATCTTTCATTTGGGAATTTGCCATCCCTCCCATATTTCACTGAGGTCTTAAGCAGCCACATTGATGGAATTTTGCAAGGAATGAAACCTGCACATTGGATCCTATTCCAACAGTTTTGCTTAAGTCATTCATCCCTATTGTCAGTCCAATCATTACTAAGTTAGTTAATCTTTCACTACAAATGGGTCATGTGCCACCCCCTCTCAAAGCAGCTGTCATTCACCCGATGTTGAAGAAGCCCTCATTAGATCCAAAATTTCTTGCAAACTACAGGTCCATTTCAAACCTGTCTGTTTTGTCAAAGGTTTTAGAAAAGACAGTTGCTTTCCAACTTCAGAGCCATCTTACATGCAATAACCTGTTTGAGAAGTTCCAGTTAGGTTTTCGTTCAGCCCATAGCACAGAAACAGCACTGCTCAGGGTGACAAATGATCTACTGATGACAGCTGATGAAGGTTCATCGTCTTTGCTTATTCTCCTGGATCTGTCAGCGACCTTTGATACAGTGGACCATTCCATTCTCCTGGATCGCCTTCATCATACAGTTGGACTCTCGGGAACTGCACTGCAGTGGTTCCAGTCCAACTTGTCTGGCAGGACTGAACATGTCATGTTGGGAGGATGTACATCCAGGATTTCCACCGTCACATGTGGTGTTCCACAGGGGTCAGTTCTTGGACCCATCCTTTTCACCATCTAAATGCTACCTCTTGGGCACATCATCGCCAGACATGGACTTCCATTGTTATGCTGATGACACGCAGCTCTACATAAAAACCGCCCCAAACCCTTTAGAAGCCATTTTGAACCTCGCTGGAGGAGATTAAGGCTTGGATGAACAGCAATTTTCTACAGCTGAATAGCAGTGAAACTGGGGGACTCCTTGTTGGCACCCCCCACCAGATCCATTCTTTTCCTGTACTCCAGTTGACCTTTAATGGCCAGGACATTACTCTCTCCTACTCTTTAGTCACTAATCGGGGGGTTCGGGTTTGATCCACAGTTGACCTTCAGTTACCACATAAAGCACCTGTGTAAGACATCATTTTACCATCTAAGAAAAATTTCTAAACTCCGTCCCCTTCTAACACTCCCAGATGCAGAGAAACTTGTCCATGCCTTTATTTCCTCAAGGCTGGACTACTGTAATGGACTATTTGCTGGAATGCCTAATAAGGACATACAAAAGTTACAATACATCCAAAACAGTGCTGCAAGAATCTTACTGAGAGTAAGGAAATGTGAACATTTGCCCAGATAAGCTACCCTGCTCTTAGACAGAAAGAGACTGTCACGTTTGGCTTTTAGACTGCTTTGAAGTGTAGTTGCGATCCCGCTTCTTCAGCGGACTAAGGCAAGGCAGACTGACTTCGGTGCAAAATAATTTAATAATAAAGTGCAAAAACAGAGCTGAAACGAAAGTGCAGGGATCACTGCTAACACACAACATGCAGTGCAGACATTCGCAAACGTAACGTTAACGAGGCATACACAAGACTGAAAAGAACCAGGTTAAATGCAAAGACTAATTACATACAAACTCACGGCACCTAGGGAAACACAGCTGAGAAACAATTAACACTAAGGACCGGGGTGTGGTTACAAATGACAGGAGCACATGAGGGAAAACGAATGAAAACAGAGACAAAGCACATAGACAAAAGTCTGGTGGAAGGACTGAGGGTGTGACAGAGACACTAAATTTTGTATTAATTTGCTGATCACGAGTTAAGCAAACTGTTTAAAATACTAGTTGTGCTAAACGATGGACGTATTGGTCAATAGAGTGTATTCCATATTTCAAATTCAGGATAACAATATCAGGCAAATCTTGTGATTCATTTATATAGATCAACCAAAGAGCTAATTAAATAAAAGAAATTAAACTTAAGATTATTCCCCAAAATTAATAAATTTTTCTTACAACACTTTCCACCAAAATTTGACTTCTGTGCAATGTAAGTCCACACCTAGTCTGATAAAGCTTTAATATAATATTGGAGGATAATGGTCTAACAATCTTATCAGTTACATTTTAGAGATTTTAGAGAATGTTATCCTATTTTTTAGAAGAACATTCTGGGAACTAAAATAAAACTTGACACTGAAAACATTCCCAGAACATGAACAATTTCTAGATTGGTCTGTGAATTCCTGCCCTGGCAGCTACACTGATGCAACTTCTGGAGATTCACTTCAAGTAACCGGGTCCCTGTACTCTTGCCTAGCCCTTCCTTTTAGAGCATCCGTGCTCGAATCAGCTGCCACCTCAGATGGGCTCAGTGGACATCTCTCCTGTTTTTATAGTGCTACCTACACCACCCCCTCGTTTGGACACTTTCACCCAAGCTGATCTCATTGAATTCCATGTGATGACTATAGACTCTTAACTCCAAATTCCATGTGAGTATGAAGGAATCATCGAAAATTCAGTGATGGGCTCACAGAAAAGATTACAATGTAAGTCAGTGACAGGCATTAGCCGTGATCCATGCATATAACTAGATTCAAATATTGGGTAATGATGCCATTATTGCCACATCTGTGCTGCAGCTGCTACTTTGAGCAAATTCTAGAAAAATGCT
This sequence comes from Enteromius treurensis, assembly GCA_032275025.1. Lineage (NCBI taxonomy): Eukaryota > Metazoa > Chordata > Actinopteri > Cypriniformes > Cyprinidae > Enteromius > Enteromius treurensis. The sequence continues at coordinate 7,109 of JAUCMU010000889.1, read as the reverse complement.
GCCACGAGAATCCTAACATTAGCCTTGGTTGTAAATTTCTTTTCTCTTGTGTGTCTCGTGACCAATCGCTTCATTCTATAGGATGAGAGTGTCATTTTGAATGAGATGTGAGCATGTTAACGGAGCGGTATAATTTCAGTTTTTAAAACCTTGTATTTTACTCTCTTCTACGCATAAATACATTGTATGACATCAGAAGCACTGCTTATGATTTGCAATAAAGACCTGTGTGACTGCACTTCTGTGTGTGTTTTATATTGTTCAGAAGTGGGTAGGTTTAGAGTAAATGTGGGGCTAGGTGCTACAGTGAAAGTATAAATTTATATATAAAGGAATCTGGTTATCCGTGAGTGGATCACTGACTTACATTGGTCTCTCTTTTAGGAGCCCATCACAAAATTTTTGGCGATTACGTGACAATAACATGGGATTTTGAGTGAAAAGTCCATGGTCATTACACAGAATTTTGTGAGATCAGGTTGCTTTCACTCCTCATTTTCCTTGCTGTTATAATCCTACGTATTGAAATACAAATAAAATACCTTCCTCTGCTCATTTGCATCTGGGTCCTATTTTTTGCAAATCTCTGACAAGTGGAACATTAGAGTTCCAAAAAATAAAAAAATAAAAATACACACCTGAACCAAATGTATGCAGTTACCATCAACACAGGCAACATATAACAATATAGGAAATGGAAAAATATAGCAACTTATTGGACAAACCTTATCTAAGTTCTCATCTGCCCACAGACAGGTGAGTCTCTCTGAATGGGTTTCACACATCAGACTGCACTGTTTGTTTTGCAGGAATGCCTAATAAGTTACAATACATCCAAAACAGTGCTGCAAGAATCTTACTGAGAGTAAGGAAATGTGAACATTTGCCCAGATAAGCTACCCTGCTCTTAGACAGAAAGAGACTGTCACGTTTGGCGTTTAGACTGCTTTGAAGCAGTATAATATGTATTCAAAGAGCCTTAAATATACACACATATATATATTATTAAAATTAATTTATTTAATATATACTGTTGTAATATACTATTGCTTAAAATTGTGCACACTGTATTACCCATCACTTAGGCCTATATACTCTGGCAGGTGACGATGTTGAGCCACAGGGAATGTTACTTATGCACAAAGAAGTCACATTGCGGTAGACTAATTTCTTGTTGTGTTTATAAACTTTGCAGATAAAAAAAGTGATGGGACATCGCAACTGATGTTTATAAGATGTGTAGACAATGATCGCATGTGTTTTTGCACACAATTATGTGTTTGGACTGGGCAGCCCAGTAAGTACAGACTCATGAAAATATAGTTCCCTTTCAAAAGCTACACTCAATGCTGCATGAAAAAGTTAATGAGAACATTCTTTGTTCGACCGGTTGTTGAAGCATGTGTGTAACCTTGGCCAGGTGACGTCACTTGATAATGTGCACCTGGGGTTTATAAATAGGAATGATACATCCTCAGGTCTTTTTGTCTTCAAGGACAGAATTATGTGTGCAAGGAAAGTCTGTGTTTAATAAAGCACAGCAGTTAAAAAAAATTAAATAAAATGAGGAGAGAAAGCGAAAGTAAATCTGGAGGTGAGTCAGGAGACTTTTGCATCCACTTCTGAAATGCGATTCAACGCTTCTGATCTTGCTGAAATGACACAAAAATAAGTAAACTCTAAAGAAATACCCACAATGCACCCGGCTGCTAGCACTGACTGCTTGGTCGTTACAATATGCGATACAATATAAATAGCATATATAAAGTATTAGATTTAAATACTTAAAAAATAAAAAGTGTAAACAACTCACATTAACTTATAAATACAATATAAATATGGCACTGTGCAAAATAAGATAGTAAAGAAACAAGCATTTGCCTGAGGAAGGGATGATGGTAGTCACGTTACTATTTTCCAGAACTACTAGTCCCTTCCATAACATTAGCTGATTCCATTAAAACTGACAAATGTTAGAGTGTACCGCCACTGCGGAAGGATGGGACCCTGACGATTGTGCTCAGGCACTGGCTCTACTGTTGACGGGAGAGCCACAACGCACCTATCACAGCTTAACCCCAGATAATGCCCAAGATTACGAGGTCATCAAGCGAGAGATCTTGGGCCGGGTCGGCCTGTCACCCAATAGTGTGGCCCAGAGCTTTCATGACTGGATCTTCCAGCCTTGCCAGCCCGCCCAAGCCGCTGAATTTACCCGGCTGGCCCATCACTGGTTGCTGGACGGAGAGCCAATGGTGCTGCAGGTGGCCGAGAGAGTGGTCGTCGACTGGATGTTGCGGGCGCTGCCGTCTAACTGGCGGAGGCAGCCCACCGGAGAGAGGCCGGGGAGAGTGCGACGCTGTTATCCTGGAGGGTGGTCCAGGAGCAACGAGCCAGAGGGCACCTGGCGGTGCAGTAACCGGCTAGCGGGCCCCAGCCCCCATGACAAACCCATGCCCACCGATCCTCACTCTAGCTCAGCAAAAGGTCAGTTTCGTCCTGGCTTCTCTTCTGCCACCCGATACGACACGAAGACCTTCCTGTCCCTCACCTGCATGCACAGAGACACCAGAAAAGTGCCCGCACGCAAAGTTAGCATCGCCATGGCCATAGGATCCTGGCCGGTGGAAGTAGGAGTTGTAAAAGACCTGCCAGTGCCTGTGCTGCTTGGAGTCTGGCCGGGCTTTGACAAGTTGTTGTCCGCTGCAACCCAGCCGGCCAGCCCCACACCGGCATGGAGGCTGAAGAGGGCTGGAAGAGGGGCCACCGTAAGCCCGTTCTCCTAACCACCGACAGCGGCCAAGACGGTGAGTCCCCCTCCCTTTATAACAATGTCTCCTTTGATGTGTTCCAGCAGGTCCAGGTAGGGGGATAATTCGGCCGGGCCCAGCGTGAGGATGACCGGCTGAAGAACTGCTGGATGCAGGTGTGAGTTCTGAAGGGATGGAGACGTTCAGCTGGCGCCCCATCCTACCCCTCACTTTGTCGTGGAGAACGGGCTTTTATACTGTGTCGTACAGCGAAGTGGGTAGGAAAAAAAAATCCTGGTTGTTCCCAAAGCCAAGATCGAAGCGGTGCTGGAGCTCACGCATGACAATCCCCTGGCCGGTCACATGGGAGCAGCCAACACCCTACAACAGATCCGCGACCGGTTTCATTGGCCAGAGATGGAAGCTGAGGTCTGGCTATTTTGTCAAGCCTGTCCCACATGTCAAAGAACCTCGCCAAGGCCTCCTCCCCCCAGTCCACCCATTCCGCTGCCCATCATCGAGGTTCTCTTCGAGTGCATCGAGATGGATCTGGTGGGGCCACTGCCAAAGTCCGCCTGGGCGCATGAACACATCTTTGTGAATACCGACTACGCCACCCGGTTCCCAGAGGCAGTCCCCTTGAGGAACGTCACGGCGAAGGCCATCGCCCATAAGCTCTTCACCCTCTGCACCCAAGTCGGCATTCCGAGGGAGATCCTGACCGATCAAGGTACCCTGTTCATGTCTAGGCTAATGTCTGACCTCTGTCGCCTCCACCTGGTAAAGTAGCTCCGGACGTTGGTTTACCACCCCCGGACAGATGGCCTGATGGAGCGCTTTAACCAGACTCTGAAGCAGATGTTGAGGTGAGTGGTCGCGGAGGACCACAGGGATTGAGACTTCATGATCCCATATGTACTCTTCGGCGTCAGGGAAGTTCCGCAAGCCTCCACTGGGTTCACTGCTGTTTGACCGTCAGCCCCACAGAGGTCTGTCATTGAGCACGTGAGACAGTTGAGGGAGCACATCGACTGGGTAATGCCGCTGGTGAAGGAGCCCCTCACAAAAGCCCAGCAGGCTCAACGACGCGATTACGACCGGGCGGCCCAGCCCCGAGAGTTCCAGCACAGCGATCAAGTGATGGTCCTGGTCCCCACCTCAGCTTGCAAGTTCCTCGCTACCTGGCAGGGCCCATACATCGTCCTTGAGTGAGTGGGCCCCATGAATTACCGAGAACGACAACCCGGCCGACAACATCCCGAGCAACTGTACCACGTAAACCTTCTCAAGAAGTGGATCGGGACCAGAGACCAGGTGGCCGCACTCGCAACATCTGAGCCCCTCATTGTCGACATGAACGAGCTTCTGTCGGCCACCCAGAAGAAGGAACTCCAATACCTGACCGGTCAGTTCTCCGATGTGTTCTCTCCAGTGCCCGGGCGGACCAACACCCTCCAGGACGAGATCCGAACACTTTCGCCATTTCAACGAGGTCTCTGAGTTCGACGCCTATTCCATGCCCCATGTAGACTAGCTACTAGATCGCCTGGGGAGGGCCCAGTATATTTCGACCCTGGACCTCAAAGGGTACTGGCAGGTCCCACTGTCTGAAGAAGCCAAGCCAAAAACAGCCTTCTCAACCCCCAACGGCCACTGGCAGTACCAGGTTCTCCCCTTCGGTTTAGACTGGGCTACCGCCTCATTCCAGCGGATGAAGGACGCCCTTCTCCGGCCACACCAAAAGCTGACCACAGCCAAGAGAGTCCATCAGCATTGTGGTGGGAGGCCCCGGCCTGATGTTGGACGTCAAAGTGGTAGTCCTGGAGCACGAGGAACCAACCCGGGCCATAAGTTTACTCTCATCACTGACCATGCACCTCTACAATGGATGGCCCGGGTGAAGGACACTAAAGCCCGGGTCACAAGTTGGTTCCTCGTGCTCCAGGACTACCACTTTGACGTCCAACATCAGGCCGGGGCCTCCCACCACAATGCTGACGGACTCTCTTGACTGTGGTCAGCTTTTGTAGGTCTGTCAGGGGACACTTCCCACCCACCCCCAATCTCCCCCTTGTTTTTACCTTTCTGTGCCTCCAGGACTAGAACAACACTTGGGAGGGGGAGTGTGACGAGCGTCCTGAGTTCAGATCAGCGTTGCCCTGGTTACCAATGAGGGAGCACCAGCCAGACTCATCAGCGGCTCATCAAGCCAAGCTGCAAGTCATTAGCCCATGGCCAGATAGGCCATTTGAGTGACTAAACTATCACAAGATACATCCATCTGCACAATAACTTTCCCCATCCTTGTGTCATTTTATTTCTCTTCTTTTTTTCAGTAAAATATTGGTTACTCAGGTCAAGACCTATTGAAAAACAAAGTGAAAAATTTGGTTGCACACTTTTGAATTAGTTTCTAAGAAGTTTGCAGAATTTTGACAGACATTTTCTTCAAGAATTTATATGTATTAATTTCAGGAATTGGATGGTTTGTGCATGCGCTTGTGTGGTAAAATGTTTACAAATGCTGACATTACTGACATTATGCACACTGTCATCAGTTTTGAAAGACTACTTAAATTTAAATGTCTAATCTTTCATCGTTAACATAAGTCAGTAATAAAATGAGGTTTTGAGAATAAAGTTTTTCTTATGTTTATTTGTAATATTTTAAGTATTTGTCACACCACAGTCTGTCCAGCAGAGGGAGACAAAGCGCACAAGGCCTTCTGCAACCTCGTACTGCTAGTAATTAGATCAGTGATATCACCTGTGCCTAGCTCGTTAGTGATTGGGTATTTATAGGACAAGCATTTCGTTTGTGTCTCTGCTTAGTCTTGATGCTACTTTGCTCTGGCAGAACCTGATAATTATCCCTGTTTCTTGAAATCTTTTGTTTGGACAAGAAACTTTTGAACTTGCCTTTGTTGGAACTTTGTTTTTTGAACAAGCCCCTGTCTCTAAAACAATGCAGAGAGCTGTTGCCTTCAAGATTGATGTTTTGATTATTGATTTCTGATTTCTTTCAAGTGAGACACCAAGTAAAGACTTTTTGTTGTTTCAAGTCCTGTCTCTAGCGAATTTCTGCAAACTTGGGTTCACACTGCCCTATAGAAAAGTGGTTATCACTTTGGACTTCCAACAACACACTGCGAGTTTGAGCCCGGGTGTGACAGAATTTGTTTATTAGTTGATGATCTAATTGCTAACAAATTAAATGATTCAGGTTTGCAACTGATTAAATTTCAATTTCATAACTACAAATGTGTAATTACAAATATTTTGAGATACATGACATACAAGTTTCTATAGAAATTACATTAAAGTATTTGTTAAAATGAGTTTATCATAAATGCTTTCCAATACATTTAGCAGTACACATATCCATTACATTAATTACAAAGATAGTGTCACGCCTGAGGCATGTTCAGTGTCTGTTTTTCTAGTCCTTGTACTTGTGTTGATTTATGATATTACTTTTGTGTCCTGTATCCTAGGTTCTATGTTTATATATTAGCCATGTGTTATACCTGCTCCCTTATGTTTTGCCACGCCCTGTCCGTGTCTTATGTCATGTGTTCTTATGTTTATTTTGCCATGTGCTCCATGGGCCTGTACCATGAGGGTGGCTAAACAAACTCAGGGTTACAGGATTAGTTTTGGGTTGACAAATCCAAACCGATGCAGTCAGGCATTATTTGTACAATGATGAAACTCATCAACGTTCTTTGTTAACCCAGGCTTGATCCTGAGTTAATGTAGCACGTGCACATGAAAGTGTGACATCAGCCATAAGCAGCCAATCACAAGCTTTTTAACATTCATTCACTTCTTGTGAGAGAGTCAGATTCACTACCAAAGATTAAAAGATTGAGCAATATGATGAATTTAATCACATTTACACAGCAAGATGAAATGATCTTTTAATAAATGAAAAAAAAGAAAAAAGAAAAGAAAAAAAAAACAAAAACTTGCAAGCAAGCTGTATTATCTATGTTTATATTAATTTAAAAGCCTATTACTTATAAACTAAACTGGCTTGTGTAATAGATTAAGGAGATAATAATTGTATAAATAAAGTAATTTTAAAAATAATAATCTAAAAAAAAAAATCGGCTGACAAACAATGTTTTACTATGCAGCGTCCTTTAATTTGGAGTGAGAGAAGCTGGGGGAGTGGCTTTATTGCTTCAGACATGTGTCACCTTGCCGAAAGCTGATTGGTCAAATTTCGTTTTGAGATCTCTAATCCAGAACATAACCTGCCCCGGAGCAGGTTAGCCATGCAGCGCAAGTTACCATGGCAATGAACACCAATTGAAACCGAGTTTCTTTCACCTAAAACCCAGGGTTGGCGCAAAC